>SNQJ01S0097591.1:87994-116691 GCA_010110895.2 Picea sitchensis
AATAGGAAAGAACAACTATTCTGCAACCAGAGAACAAGACCCTTACTCTCAAACAGAGACTTCAGTACTGACACTCTTTCATGAAAACAGTAATGCAGAAAAAGATAACTCTATCTAGCAGAGAACAAGGCCATCTAGTTCCTTCCTTTCTAAGCGGGAACCTTAAGCCCTATTTCTATTTAGCACACTTGTGAAATTGAGATTTACAGAGAACAGGATGGTCTGATCCCTTCCTTTCTAAGCAGGTACCCTTAACCCAGTTTCTGGCTAGCACACTTGCAGGAATAATGGAAATCTACAGAGAACGGGATGTTCTGATCCCTTCCTGTCTGAGTAGGAACCCTTAACCCAGTCTCTGGCTAGCACATTGCAGAAGTAAATGAATTCTACAGAAAACAGGATGTTATGATCCCTTCCTATCTGAGCAGGAACCCTTAACCTAGTCTCTGGCTAGCACATTGCAGAAGTAAATGAATTCTACAGAGAACAGAACGTTCTGATCCCTTCCTGTCTGAGCAGGAACCCTTGACCCAGTCTCTGGATAACACACTTGCAGAAGGGAATGAAATCTACAGAGAAAAGGATGTTATGATCCCTTCCTGTCTGAGCAGGAACCCTTAACCCAGTCTCTGGCTAGCACACTTGCAGAAGGAAATGAAATCTACAGAGAACAGGATGTTCTGATTCCTTCCTGTCTGAGCAGGAACCCTTGACCCAGTCTCTGGCTAGCCTCATAAAATCATCACACAAGATTGATAATAAAAAGAATTACGAATTTCATTCAATAAACTAAGACAGAGTCAGTTGTGTTTCAGCAAAGCAGAATTCATTAAAAACAGTGTTTCAACAAACCAAAGCATAAACAGAGATTGTACTAACACACTTCTAAACTAATGGGTGAATCTTGTGATGAAGGTGGGCCCTCCCTTCTCACAAGATTCCCCTAAAATGAGAAATCTAGAGACAGATACTCAAAGCATTCTTTTATTCATCTGTCAAAATATCATATTACAGTCTGAAAAACGAAGCATGTCCCTCTCTCTGAAGCTTTTCAATACATAAAACTTGGTGCCTCGAATGATGATTTCCTCTTATTTAAAGAGGGAATCCCTTCGATACAATAATTTACAATGTATATCTGAGTCCTATCTTTAGTCGGATCTACTTTCTAAACCAGCATAGGATGTCCCAGTCTCATGCAACCGAATGCTATTACAAGAGTTGAATGAGGTATTGTTGTTACGATGGTGTAACAGCTTCTTCTCATTGCTGCTGATGTTGTTTCAGCATCGCAATTCATGGGTTGTTTTAGCCACGTGAATTGCGCTCTTGACTGTGTCGGCATTCTTATGTAGGAGCGACGGTTGGTGCTTTGTTGACCGCTAACTGTAACGGCTTCTTTTGTGTTTCAGCATCGTTGGTCCTGGTGGTTTCTTCTGTGTTTTAGCATCTGCAGCTCTGGACTGTGTAACAGCTCTGTGTTTCAGCATCTGTGACTCCAGACTGTGTAACATCTCTGTGTTTCAGCATCTGTGACTCTGATATGTGTAACAGCTCTGTGTTTCAGCATCTACGACCTCGGACTATACAACAGCTCTGTGTTTCAGTATCAATTCTGTGTTTCAGCAACAGCGACCTTGGACTGTGTGACAGTTTTGTGTTTCAGCAACAGGCCTTAAATGCTAATCTGCAGTTTTGAACACTTATGCATTTCTAATCAATGGTCAAGTACGAGAGTGATGTAAAATATTATGCAAAACAGATTAAACGTATAGTAATGAGAAGGGATGTTGTATACCTTTGGGATGATCAGATAAAGTGATAATATGAGTCTAAATATGGGTGATCAAGAGTATAATAGTGGCAAAAAGTATAGGCAAAAAGGTGCATTGTGTGGTCCTAACACCCTCATTGTCTGACTCGACAAGGATCTCTTTTACACTTCTGCTAGGGACATAAGATGTTATCCTGGACTGTAGAACATAAACCCTGAAGGAATTCAAGGCTTTCATGAAGGCATAAGCATGCTTCTCCAATATGTCAGATTTCAATTCAGCATACCTGAGTGTTTTTCTTAAGAATGTAATGGGATTTTCATTCCTTTCTTCATTCTTTTGCAATAGTACAACTGCAATAGTCTCCTCAATGGAAAAAGAGAAAATCAAGAATTCTTTAGAATAATCTGGACTAACCAGAACAGGGGCTTCAATTAGAGCCTGAATTATCCTTTGGAAGGATGACCTCACTTCTTGTGTCCATTTGATTTTGGCATCCTTTTTAATCATGTTGGTAATAGGCCTAATGATCTCAAAAAAATTTGGTATGAATCGCCTTAGGAAAATTATTTTGCCTATAAAAGACTATATGGCCTTCTTATTTCTGGGGATGTCAATTTTCTAAATAACATCCACTCTTTCTAGGTCTATATTTATCCCTCCTGCAGATATAATGTGGCCTGGGAGTTTTCCTTCTAACATAGAAAAATGGAATTTTTTGGGTCTCAAAGAGATTCGATACCTTCTACTTTTTTGAAATATTTGCTTCAAGTGTTGCAAATGTTCATCTTCAAATTTTGAAAAGATGGTGATATAATCAAGTTAGATCACCATGAACTTTTCCTTTTCACCCACAAATGCAATGTCCATGGCCCTCTGAAAGGTGGACCCTGCATTCATCAAGCCAAAGGGAATTTTTTCATACATGAATGTGCCCCATGGAGTAGCGAAGGCAGTTTTTTCTTTGTCTTCTTCAAGTACTGTTATTTGATTGTATTTGGAATAGCCATCCATCATGTAAATTATGTGAGCACCTAATACCTTTTGAAAAATGTGGTCCATCATTGGTAATGGATAGTTTTATTTCAATGAACACTTGTTCAGGTTTTTGAAGTCCACACATAAGTGTATTTCACCACTTTTTTTCCTGACAAGAACCAAGTTGGCCACCCAATCTGAATGTCTCAAGGGCACAATGATTTTGGCATCAAGCATCCTTTTCAATTATTTTTCAATAATAAACATCAATAGAGGATTAAATTGTCTAATTTTATACCTAAATGGATTTTATCCCACCTTCATAGGAAACTTATGTTGAATGATATCAGTATCAAAGTTTTTCAAGTCCTCATAAGACCATGCAAAAATATCAGCAAAATTTTTCATAAGGCTCACATAACTGTCTCTTTTCTCATCTGGCAGTGCTCTGGATATCTTGAAAAATTTTGGATTTGCAGCTGTCCAAATGTTGCAGTCTACAACTTTTTGTTCCTTACTTTTAATGGCAGCCTTTCTGGAGACATCATTGTTGTCAAAAAGTCTCTCCAGTGGGACTAATCCCTTTGGAATATGAATTGTTTTGAGTTCCACAATGTTGTGAACAACCACCTTATTCAGAAAAGGAGGTGCATGTTTATTTTATGTTTCATTGTTCTCGTTCTCTTAATCAATGGAGATATTTTAGAATTCCTCAATGGTTTGCATAAATATCTTGAGCTCAAGATCGTAACTAAAAACCTGTCAGTGCTTAACATTGTCTAGTATAGTTGTTTTTTGCCTAACCTCCACCTCATATTTAACATTTGGACCAATGTGAGGCCTGAACATACTAGCAGCTAGAGCTAAAGAGTCTTCCCTTTGATTGACATCTCTAGGGACAAAAGAAATATTGAAATCTAGAAAGAAATTGTCAACTATGTCCCATACCTCATTTTTGTACTGTCTCACCCTTAGTTGTTTTTCTTGATAAATTTCCTTCACCTAATTAACAACCAATTTAGAATCACCAAAGGTTGCCAATTTGTCAATGGCCATATCCTTTGCAGCTCTCAACCCCAGCACTAAGGCTGCATACTCTGCTATGTTGTTGTTTGTTTCAAATTCTAATTTGTATGAGAGTGAAACCACCTCCTTTAAAGGGGAACTAAGTACTATGCCAACACCAGATCCCTCCTTTGATGATGAACCATCAAAATACATCTTCCATATTTCATTTCCTTGGCCTACCTATGGTTTATTTCTTCATTTGCTAACTGAAATTTCTGGAGCATCGTCATTGATATGAAAAATACATGACCCAATTCCATCCTCTACAACATAAATTGGATTATTACCTGGATTATGGTGATCACTCACAATGTAAGACAACCTAACTGCTATGTACAATATTCTATTTTATCCTCTTAAAACAAGGATTATTGCATATGTAATATCCATCTATATAGATCCTCCAACTTTCTTGGCCCAAGACCTAGATAAAAGCATGCCAAACTTGGGAGGTATATCAGCTACAACAATATCCATAACCATGCTTTTCATGGTCAACTGAGATAGAGAAACAACTAGATCCTTAATTACTCTCAAACATTTAACCTTTTTGTAATCAAAAGAATAAAGATCCCGGTATGGCTTGGTAATTTCTAGCCCTAGCTCTTCCATGACAACCTTGGGCATGGCATTATGAGATGCCCCATAGTCCATAAGGAAGTTGTGTAGGATTTTGTCATGGACATTCAAGGATATGTAAAAAGGTGGGTGTTGAGGAAAAGATATGAAATGATCTTACTCAATCATTTTCATATTCTTCTTCGCTAAAGAAAAATAGACAAGAATGTCACCCTATGTTTATATCCATCAAAATTAATATCCTAACTCACAAGTATTGATCACAAGTTCTTAGGCTAGTCTTTTTATAAATAAAAGCTTGCTGAAAAATTCATTATTTATATGATTTTCTGAATATAACAGTTGTTGAAATAAATGTAGAGACAGAAGTAAAAACACCAAGTCAATAATCAAGGAAGATGAGACATAAAGCAATCCTTTATTTCATTCCAATTCATCAAAGAGTCATTCTCTTTACAAAATTTTGTGAAGAAGTTTTGGACCAAACTCAAACTTAGACATCCCCAATGAAACATACAAAAGGACCTCTGATAGAAAATCAAAAAATTGAACTCTAAAAGCTGGATTGGCTTGCCACAAATTGTTTCCCTCTTAACTCTGAACAATAGCCTTTGTTAGTCATGAAAGTTAATTCACAAATAGACAAGTCTACACATACTATCAAAGATAGATCAACACCTCTGAAAAACAAGTGTCTGAATGATGTAATTCAGCCCTGAATCTTGTTGTCTACAATAAGACCCTGCTATCATAAAAAATAATTAGGCCTTGAATAAATTAAGGAATGAATGAAAACTAAGCTATCTCAACACAAAATCAAAGAGCAAACCTTAGTATGCTTCTCCTTCTATCATCCTTTTGTTCCTCCCTTTCTTTTTTCCTTTAAGAAAATTAGAATTGGTTGAAGTTGTTGAACTACTTCAATAGTTAAGTTAACTAAAAACTCAACCAACTTTTTAGTTAGGGGGAAAAGTAATAAATCATAATAAGGGTTTTAAATAAATAATAACTAGTAGGTGGGACCCCTTGTGACTCCCCTTTAACTCTTAACAATCATAACAGACTAGTTAATTAAACAAACACATCCATCCTTGTGACTCCCATCATCATATTCATATTTGACAATTTATCCAATGATTTTTTGAAATTATTTTCAAAATATATTACTCATATATCCAAAAAAATAGCATGCTATCCAAAAATTTTGAAGCCAACTGTCATCAACAATAAATAAAATAAAACTTAAAATCCATATTTTCCACTCTGAGATGCAATATTTCCTTTGTTATTGTTGTCACCTTTTGATCTCTATGAATTTGCCTTTGGTTGTGTTGAGCCTTTAGGCCTAATCTCGTTGATCACATGAGAACAATCATCCCTCAAATGCATCTGGGAGGACACAAATTTATCAGAGCCATTGGAGGGTGAGGAAGGGGCAATAGTGGCTTTTCCTTTGTCAAGGGCATGGTGAGCCTTAGTTTTCAACCTTTTGTTAGCATGAGAGGACTGAATTGGTGAGTGGACATGTGCAGCTTGGACAACATGATTGATAGGCAGAGGAGCAGGTAAAGACAAATTGGGCCAGCCATGATATTGGGAGACTGTCGGGTGGACAATATCTTGCCATCCGTTGTTTTCGGGAACCTCGGGTTGCAATGAGACATGAGGGGGTACGGGAATACCAGGGGCTTGTGGAGCTTGGAAGATATGCCTTTCAATCCTAGGTTGGACCACTCCTTTCCCAATCCAATTGAAAAACATAGCCTGAAATAGCTAGCCTAACTCTTGCGAGACAACATCAAAATGAATGGAGAATCTAGGCCTTCTAGGGCCCTGTTGATGGGGCCTAAATCCCCTGACTCAACAATAGGAACCAAACCCACCACCGATGCCCAATTAGACTCTGCAGCGTTTGAGATGGAATGGTTCTCCAGATCTTGCGATCCGGCCGATTTATTGTTGGACTTTATGTTTTCTTGTGAAGGCTCTTCCTTCAGTTAGGACAGTTATTTCTATGTATTTCTCTTGGGTGGGGCTGGTGTGAGAGATGCAAGCCAGTATAAACAAACTTGACAAATAACAAGACAAAGTTTTAACTTTTGGGAAGAGATCGAGCTAGGGATAACCCATTGCTCAAACATGCATACAGTGACTTTATTCCAAAGGGCCTAGTAATAATACATTAACCAAATGAACATCCAATTAGTGTCTGATAAAAACTAATTAATTAGAAAGAAAACACATATGTGATCAAGGTCACAGTAAACAAAATAATTCATCTACCATAACATACATCACATAACAACACAATGATTTATCTTCATCATTAAAGCAAAGAACATCAAAACATTGCACCAGATAACTTGACAACAGAATTAATTGCACTTACTCATTTACTGCAACATTCATGAAACAAGAAAGGAAGTAATTCTTCTCCAACTCCAATCACATACATCTGATGAAAATAGCTTGTCTTTGGTCTAGAAGGACTTCTCAATTCATAGCAGTCTCAAAATAATTATCAACAACCAAAAGAAAGAGTTCTTACAACAACCATTGACCCTTGACTCATTGGTCAATGACTCTATTTATAATATAAAGTTTAATTGTAATTAATGGCTACATACAGTTTGATCTAAAAAAAAAATTCCACATGGTTTTATCATCTAACAGTTCTTCAACAGTCCACCCGAGATGTTTCTTGAAAAGGGTGGCTTCTTTCATATTCAGACCATCTAATAAAGATTTCTTCATAGGTATTGGCCCATGGAAATCTGTGTTGTTCCATTGGAGCCGCATATATCCCTCTGATGTCTACTGCGTGCGCCTGATACTTTTCTATACTGAAGTTCAATTGCTGAAGCATGGTTCGGGCTTTGATCGGATGTTCTATGAACTGTTGTACTTGCCTTGGATTTGCATTGGTGACCTTTGCACACTCTTCGGCCCATAACGCATCTTGTTCAGCATATAGCTTGACCATTTCGTTTAGGTTGATAAATATATCGGGGGTACCGAACTCATGGAGTCCAATCTCTTTCATTATTTTATTGATTTTATCCCAGTGCTTCTGACATCTGGCCCATTGTTCTTGGATTTCTCCATGTGGAACTCGAGACATTTTAGCCCAGTATTCGGCTGATCGCTTCATGCGATTGAGACTACTTTTACTTACTATATGAATGTCGTGTTCTTCCTTTTCTCATCCTTTCTGGACTACCTCAATATTCTCAAGCCTTTCTACCACCTGTTGTGCTTTCTCATACCACCGCTCCATATCCTTACATGTCGTGAGTGCCATGAGAGTATCTTCCTGAAATTCGGCTATATTCGAGATTAACAGGTGCCTTTCCTTCTTGAAATCATCATAAACTCTACCGAACTCATATTTTAGATACGCAGTGGTCTGTGTACTTCCCTTATAGTAATTAGCAAGATGGTGCAAGTGTTCAAGCTCCTTCTGGGCGACAGCTATATCCTTTTCATCCCTCCTAGCTCTATCCTGGGAGGCATCCGAGAGGGATTTTCCCACACCAATCAGCTCAGATGTACGGGCGTCTGCTGTGTTGATTAAATTCTCCTCAGTGGTAACTATGATGGAGTGATCCAAGGTGATTCTTCTCTTCTTTGCAGTCCTCTAAATGATAGCCTTTCTCTTTTGATCATAGGAGATTGCATAGATGTCTGCAACAGCGTCTACCGAGTCTAGTATCTATTGATCATCCCATGTGAGATTGTTTCCCAGGCTTCCCACAGTGTATATTTGTTCAAGAGTGGGCTCTCGAACTTCTTCGTTCGGCCTTGTAGATCCAAATTTTACTTGTTGCTCGTCAGGGATTTGAGTATTGAGCAGAATAGAGGTGTCGGGTATAGACTTGTCACTTAATTTCTCATCAACCGTGGAACTGTCGATTTCCCTTTGCAGAGGCTCGTCACTCGGGCTTGCATCTATTTCGGATTCATCAGACTTTCTCGCGTTGATACCATCTTCAGCTTCCGATTCCTTTTGTGGGACCTCCTCGTCATGAACCTCGGGCCCAAGGGGAGAGGTATTTTTGGGACTTGGGGAAGGAGTCTTTTCAAGACCTAGGGAAGGGGTATTTTCGAGACCTTCTTCTTCTTGGACATGTATCGGGGTTCCACGAGAGTTCTCTGGGCTCTCGTCATCACTGTATATATGTATAAGCATGATCAAGGGATTGGGCACTTGCGTTTCTATCGACACCTGGCCTATCTCTAGTTGAGTTGTTCCTCCTTCTGAAGGGTCGATCAGCGGTGTTGTGGATTCAGGATTTCCTGACCCATTGGTGTTATCAGGACCTGTGGGACCGAGGCCTCTTGACTCCATCGGGACACTTTGGACAGTATTTGAAATCAGGGGTCTTATGACAAGATACGAGTCATCCTGCATACACTTCATTAGTAGTTGAGTTTGTTGGTATAAAAGTGCGCCACTCTCTTAAGCCATTTGACCTTTCGAGGAATCTTTGATTTTTATCGGGGATCCCTGATGAGCTTCTGCAACCTCAATGTATTCTTGGGGATCATTTGTTTCTTCCTCCAAATCATATGCTATTGCTGCTTCCGGGCGTCGGCCAATTTCTTGAACTACCTGCTCCAAAAATGTGGCCTACTCTTCGTAGCCCATAGCAATAAACCTGGTTCCTCTAGCATCAGCCTTCCTAGCTGCCACCACATCCCAGTCTTGAGCGTTCTTGGTGAAAATTTCATCCTCAAGCCATTCATGGGAATAGGGCCAACATGATGATACCTATGACGCGTGATGTAGGACCAATCTCTTGGGATCGTGTTTGTGAATTCGGCCAGTTTGAAACCGAAATTCCAATTGACCTAGCCCAAGTTTTTTATCATGCACAGTGTCTTTGACCATGCAGAAGCTGATATGAAACCCATACAGTATGAAATCCCACTTCTTGTATTTTCCTAAAGTTGCATTGTATCCTTGTAGGATGGTTTGATAGCAGATTTCCCCTAACACTAGCCGGTTGAGAACATAAATGGGCAATAAATGGGGTGCCCCTATGGTGCCAAAAACCCTGATGTAGGTTTCTCGTTCATCTAAATACCAGTGACCAATTTTGGTTATAGCCTTCTTTGCTTCATCTGACAATCTAAGGCATTCTCTTCTAAAGAGCAAGAAGTAAATGCGTGAAATGAACTGATCACAAATAACTGCATAATATTTTTTGTACATGTTTTACGATAGGATGTTGAAATATACATGGACCGTGAGCTCCGAAGGGTGCCAATTTAGGTTCATCCTAGAAAAAGAGCTCCTGGTGCATATGACGTCTAGTAGATACGAAGCCATGTAGAAGGCAGGGGTATCTCCCTCCTTTGGTGTCTAAGCCTATTTTATGCAGGTTCTCAACTGTTTGGAGATGATAGCACCCCAATTGAACCCTGTGCCTGAAATGGAAACTGTTAAAGATAGAGGCATCCAAGCCTCTGAAAACCGGGAGCAGTCCTTTTCTCCATGAAATCTGCAGAGAAGAGCCATGAGATATATGTATGGTTCCCTAAGATTGGTCGTTGGATACCAGCCGACAGTCCGGTTTATAAACTTTGTGTCTTCCCTCCACTAAGACGCCATGATTTTTCTAGTATTGTGCTATGCATAGAAACTCAGAACGAAATCAGTGCTCAACTTTTCTCCAGACTCATTGAGCTTGTAGTACCTTTGAACCTCTGATGGCAGGAAGGTCCCGACGCATTCACTGTTATCATCATTAATCAAACATTTATGTGCATCGATGTGATCAATAAGCCATTTTAAGAGCTCAATGTAAGGAAACATCGGAGACCGGCTTGCCACCATGTGCAGATAATCCCTGTGAATATTTGGGAGGACCTCGTCATCAAGTTTCCTTGTATTAGGATCATTGTGTGGGGTATATTCGAGGGGTTCTTCTTTCTTGATTTTCTTGAAGACTTCTTCCCAGCGAGGAAACATTGTTTTCACTCCAATACTAGCCTCAGTATCTATGAAAGGTGGGGGTTGGACAAAGGGCTCCTTGGTGATCGCCTCAATGACAGACACTGGTTTGGGAGCGAACTCTAATTGTCTTGCAACTGCCAGGGAGGATCCCTCTCCTACTTTTGATTCTTGCAGCTTTTGCACCCTTGGCAACTTCTTGGTAGATGGCTTATTCGAAGGCATTTGTCCCTGCAATCAAAACCACCCTTTAAGCATGTATACAGAGCAGTATTGGGTGACAACATATAAAAATGAATCGTAAAACTGTAAGTGGACCCATACCTATAATGCTTGCTAAGATAATTGTTTAATACTCACTAGACTTTGGAAGCTTCCTCTAGACTGATAGCTTCATTCTTATATTTGTTCTGAATTTCTTACTGTGAAGAATGGGATCATACAGAATGACTCGAAAAGAATATAACTGGGGAGATACTACCAGTCATATCAATTAGTTAATATGGGTGATAAATGCAGATTTCAAAATAAACCACTATTGGATCTCTGTGGGTGAAACTTAACTGGTTGACAGCGGAGGTGTTGGCATAGGGGCAGACCCAAGGTTCAATGCTCAAGAGTGCACCAACAAAACCCTAACTACTGGCCCTTTCGGCAACACCTGCAAAGCAAATGAAGTCTCACCCGAGGTAGAGGCAGGGGAGGTTGCAAGACTCAGGTGTCTACAACCTTAGCTGGGACACAGATATGTGATTATAACACTTATAGTTCACTTAGCATCGATCATTCATCAATGTTCATCCTTATTATACTTCACAGTTAGCATAGAGCATCGCAGTATTTACTTAGATCTACGGTATTTCAAGACTTAGCAACAACAAGACATATCAGATCTAGTAGACCAAGCACTAAGCATATTCATACATATCAGATCTATCATTCATACACATCTAATGAAGCACAAAGCATAAGTAGATATGTCTAAATATATCAAAGCACTTATCAAAGAAAGAGATAAACACATCAAGTTAAAGCACAAATCATAACACACAGATTTGCGTGGTTCACCCCCACCCTGGGGCTACATCCACCAACTCTTCTTCTTTATTATACTCTTCAATTGGTTATAGCACGGAGCCAACAAAACCCTTCTTCGCACAAGAAAAAAGATCTGTGCAGCTCGCCAGATCCTTCTTCATTGTGCTACAGCACAGTGCCTTCTACAACCTCTTACCACAACTTGCACTTAGCTCTGCAAGCCTCTTACAATCATGCACAGAGAATCTACAATCCACATCTGATCACACAGATCAAACTACTAGCACTAAGCCATCGGCCTAACATCACATAGATGTTGATCTCTACTTATTACATCACCTAGATTCTTATTTATACATTACAAAAGTGGGCCTAAGCATGGGTAAACCCAAGGGTCGACATCCCTTTCCCATTACATCTTCCCAAAAACCCAAAATGGACCCGAAGTGGGTTGAGATCCCGTGATCTCTACTTCGCTTGGCTCTTCATCTTCGACGGGCTTTCGAAGTCCAAAAAATGGTCAAATATGACCAAGTATTCCTCAAAACTTGGTCAAGGGCCAACAGACCCCCAACACTCACATGTGACGCGTCCCAAGTCACTCAGGTCTGACCAATTCTACTTTGAACGCCTCGAGCTTGGATCGAGCTGCTTCAACCTATTGCATTGCAACTGCTTCTTACTCGATGAACTCGTGGATGAGTGCGTCATTCACTGGCCCTTCTAGGCATTGTTCTGCTACATTCACAACCTGTTCTAACTCTACTCCTAAGCTTTCAACCTCTGTAAAAATATGACATGCTTTATCCTGCATAGGTTGGAGCCGTTGTGTTGCTTCCATTACCTTACTCTGGATCATATGGATATGTTGCTGGGAGGTGCACTGCTCGTGAAACCGATTCATTCTCTCTACGGGTGATAGGGCCTTCAGATGTACCTGTAGCTTTTCAGCTTCTTACTTTGCCTCTTGGATTTGTGACTCCAATTTATGCAATTCTGGGTTCTCGGTTAGGTTCTCATATATCTGTGCACTTCTTCTACTTAACTGTTTGCATTCCTCAGTGAGTGCTTTAATCCTTTCTACTATGATCTGGTGGGTAGTCATTTCTCATTGGTCACGCACTTCTTGTGGGGTACTTGGTATGGTTTGAAACTCTAAGTCCATGACTCTTTGTTGAAGTTGTTGAATAACTTCAGTAAGCTTCATCACTTGGCATTCTATGGGTTCTTCTGCCTTCTCTTCTAAGCTGGTCACAGAGTGAAATTCTTTGTTGATGGTTTCTTCAAATCTAATATGCTTCGCGAGCAGTTGCTATTTATCTTTTTGGATATTTTCTCTGTCTTCTTCAGATTTCGTTTGGATATCATCCTTCTCTTGTTGCACAGCTTGGCATTGCTCAATGATTTCCTCCTATACTTGCTTTAGGGCCTGGGTGGCCTGCGTTGTTTCTTCCTGTGCTTTCTGAAGGCGTACTTCGACCATATCAGCAATCTTGCGGAGTTGAACTGGTTCATATTCCTCTTCTATGGTTCCTTCTGGCAGGGGCGCAGTGGAGACTGCGCGGCTAGACTAGAGGGCTTGTTGTACTCCTTAGATATCAATCTCAATTTGGTTGTATATTGTCTCTTTCTTAGCTTCCTGTTTTTCTGTTATCTCTTCTATAGCTTCATTCATAGTTGTGATGAGGAAACTAAAGTCATCTGGAGTGAGCATGGTCTACAGCTTAGTTATGGGTGCTTTCGATTTCTTCCGGGAGGAAGGTTTCAGAGGCAAACCCTTCCTTTTATTTATGATTTCTACTTCATCTCCTGGCCTCTGTTCGAATTCTTCTAAGTTTTCACCATTACCTCCTTTCTCTAGTGTAACGGATGCGGTCCTTACATATCTACTGTCTACATCCTGGATTCCCTCATCTTTCTTTGTCTTGATAGGTCGAGGTGTATTCTGCACAGCTTCTGGGCTATCAATATCAGACAGCTCTACGAGGTTCGCTAGAATGAGAAGGTCTGTCGACCAGTCCTTAGTGATCTCTTCGATGTATTCCTCGGTCAACTTGTAATAAGACTGTAAATGTTGATTGTGCTCATCAGCACGCACTGTTATATAAATGAAGTGGTGATCTACGTTGAACTTCATTAAGAGTCTAAATCTATAGAGCGTGTTCAGGTTAATGTGAAGCATAAACTGGATGGTGGTCTTCAACTGGATTCTACTGCCATTGCTTTCTCATATCGGTCGAGTACCACAGGGTACTGAAATTTGCAGCCAAAGGTTCAAATGGCTCAGTATCTGGGAAAGTGGCACCCTCTGGCATCTCCCATGCTATGAAGGCAATATTATGAGAAGCCAGCTGAAATGGAACTCATACCCTTGGTCTTGCGCTTCCCTGCAATCCAGTTCGAGTTGATTCACTAAGTACTTCACCCAATTCATTTGAAGTCCTTCTACGCACTTCCCGACAAGATCAACTACGAATCCAATCACTTGGGTGGGCCAGTTCTTGTGAACTAGCTTGCCTACGATTAGCTGAAAGGCAAGGCGCACTGTGCCGCTCTAAATAGAGGCTACCTTGTAGCCTCATGTTCCCTTCTCAACATCTCCATAAGTTTTTTTGATCTTCGCTACTAGTGCTTTGTCTGTGGTCTTTCCAGGATAAAACTCATGTGGGTCAGGGCCTTGCATGTTGAGTCATGTGATCCGATTGATCAAGGTCGGATCCACTGTGACACAGTGGTTCAACCATAAGTAGCCTCCGTGATAGCAAGATAGAAGCAACTTTACGCACACATTCACCTCTTGGTGCCTACCAAAGTGTGGGATCTTCATAACATTCAGCAATGTAGACTACGCGAGGTTTTGGGTCCAAGACTACGGGACGATCTTTGATTTCTTTCCCTTTGTCTTCGTTATATACTTGTGTGGGGAGAGCATACTGTAGAATTTCCTGTAACTGAGGTTGAAGTCGCTAAACTTCAACACTGCAAGCTTGTCCTGATCGGCACGAACTATGCGCACCCCTTTCGGTAGGTACGCAGTGACCATAGCATACTGGAACTCTCAAGGCACACTGTCACGGTTGATTTCACCACTCAGAGGGGGTATGTAAGCAGGCAGGATGCTTGGAATCAGTTTAGCATTCACAATATCATCTCTGTGTTTAGTATGCTTCTCATCGGTCTGTCGGGATGGTCCGGCTCGAGCAATGGATGGAGAAGCTGCTACACCTCTTTTCGATGATGCTTGGACTCCACTGGACATTCCTCTTTTCGACATGACTCTCTCAGTCATTAAATCAAGGAGGACCTCTATGATGGATTCTTCAACTGCGGTGAGCTTGTCGGACATACGCTCTTGGGAAAAATAATCGAGGTTCACAATGATCTCAAATATTGCACTAGGATGGCCAACGAGATCGCAATGACCATTGTATACAATCACTATTCTGCGGGCTTCAAATTCTCAATTGGAAAAAGTGTTCTTCGTGCATGGCACGAAGAGATAAATAAGAAATTTGGCAACAGTCTGCTTGCAACAGGCATGAAGCTTCCATTAATTTTGATATGTCTGTTATGTTGTGGTCCAACGATCTAGTGATGATCCTTTAATTCTTTTTTGTCCGTTCAGGGCAGAAGTTGAATGGGTATATCGATCCAACGGTTATATTGCTTTGCCACGGCAAAGTGCCATAGGTCGTTGTTTGAATATCTCGACGAAGCTCCAATCTAGAAAAGTTTCTTTATGTGAGGTACCCTCTGGAACCTACTGTAACTTTTCAATATTAGCCTTCTTCTTATTCAGCTTTCTAGCCTTCTTCCTAGTGAGCTTCGTCTTGGTGGTTCTTTTCCCATTATGATTCTTATTTTCCTTGGGCATAGTCACTTCGCGTTGTTGAGGTTCTCTCCCACGACTCAGGGTTACTACTTCGTCTATATCTAATACAGATACTCCATTATTATGTGAGTCCTCTAATTCTCTTGCAGCTTCGACATCTGAGCTTCTAGCTCTAAGTAGCTTCGATTTGTTCTCATGTTCTTCAATCAACTACACGATCCTTCTGATCATGAAATATTTTAACTCTTGTCTCTGTTGTTATAAAACTTTTCTTCTTCCTTCTTCCTGGCTTGATCTCTTTCAATCCAAGGTCTTCCAAGAAACATAGTAAACGGGGTGTTGTCCTCAATAAATTTGATAATCTTAGGGAGACTCAATCACACATGCTTAAGTTCACAGTTCAGCTTCAGCATCATGCACGTCGTCGTCTTCCAATATTTCAACTCGTTTTTGTTCATGTGATTGAATCACTTGTTTTTTACCTATCATGATAGGAATCCTTTTATTCATGTTTGAATTTTATGACGACCAACGGCTCGCGTTTATGGTGCTCACTCTTGTGTGGTATGTGAGTTGTTTACAATGATCAGTGTGCGGACACCCATGTCAATGGAGTATTTTCCCTGGTTCTTCTTGCTGTACTTTTTGGTTTTTCACATATACTTTTTCTCATATGCATATGGTTTCTCATATTTGGCCTTTTCTGCTACAACAGCTTTTATGCAGCACTTAATACTATATTTTTGGAATCTCTTTGAGGTGCCAACATTGCAAAGGTTCATGTGGCAGCGAGATCAAACGCATCAACAGCCTGGGGTACAGATAACTTCATCTACAATACTTACATCTACGTTCCATGTTACAAGATTAAATGCTAGGAGTGCAAACCCAATAGGTGGTTTTGGAGCTCATCAAGTTATAGATAATCAACCAGAGGAAGGTAATGTAACTGGTAGCGGTGTTGTTTATCGGTCTATATGGACATCTTCGGATGGCACTAGAGTGCATAGTAGCCTACGTAGGAATTTCCAAGGTGGTGATGGGTCCTCATTTTTCCATTCAGCCAATAATAATCACGATAGAAGAGCTCCCGCTGGAAACACTGACACTTCTGATCCAAACTACAGGACAACTACCACTAGAGTTAATACAGATGTTATTAGAACTACTAGTTCAAACGCAATGCAAAATAGTGAACTGAGAGAGAACAGTACATCTAGTGGACCTGTTCAACAGGATACAGGATTAGACTTGCCCCTAATAGCTCAAACTGTTGCATCTTTGATGAATCAAAATTCACTAATGTCATTTAGTTCACTGTTGTTATGGATTTTAGGTGGTCTCGATACCCCTGAAATTATGCAGATTGCTTTGAAATGCAGAGTTACAAAGGCACAGTTAAAATTAAATGTTGATATTCGCCCTTTAACCATAGAAGGATTTTCCACCACGCATTCCATTACCAAACAGTGCTTCGGCAGCCAACTCACAGTTCCAAGGAGCCCAATGACTTCTACTTGAAGAATATGAGAATGACAAGTGCCCGAATCTAAAGGCAAAATTTATTAAGGCTGCATGGTAAACTTAAACAGCCCGAGGAGGAGATTCCAAATCAATTTGGTGGAGATGGGGTCGTTCAATCCCACAATTTCAGGATCACCAGGTTTTGAGGAGCATAGTCAGGCAGCCTTTAAGCATCTTAGTGACATATGGCAGAGGCATTTAAATGAGCAGATCAGCGATCAAAGGGATTTGTTCGAGTTGTTAAGAAGGAGCATGAGACATTTGGCAATGAAAAAAATATTAAGCTTATACACAGTTGTCGATCTATTGCACTTATCATCAATTTTATGGAGCATTCACAGGTGGCAGAGCAATTCCAGGCTCTAAAGGAAAAAACTCAGAAAATACAAATCAGTTCCAGATTTCAAGGCATAAACTTAACAATCAAAGCATAAGATCAATCATCTTTCAAGAAGGAACTTATCCAAGTGGCAAATGACAGTTTCAAGCATTCCCAGTCTAAGAAGATTCGACTCCAACAAATCTCCAACAACCTCAAGCATTCAATGACTTCTACATTCATTGGTTTTTGATGTTTTTAGAGTCTATTTGCCAGCAAATCTTAAATAGCCTCCAGTATGCCAGATGTCAAGGCAACAGTTACCAATTTTAACTTTCCCTTTAATTTACTGTTTGGTTTGTTTTAGGAGACAATTGACATGTGTCAATCTTTGTAACTGTTTTCTATTTTCAGAAAACAGAGGTAGAGCGCGAGTCTTGGCAAGGCTAAGGGAATTTTTGTATATATGTGTATGTAAAAGATGAAAGCAGGGTTCGGGCTGAGAGGAGAGGGTTCGACTTGTGTGAGGGGGTTCGACCTGAAGGGTTTAATTTTATTTGCTGGACTGGGGTCCTGGCTTTTTCATGAGTATTTTCTGTAATCTTTAGATGACCGATCAGTAATAGACATGTTGTTATAGGATTCCTGTGCGGAGGTGTTGGTGGCATTTCCCTTATCTGTTAAGTGTTTTCCTGTTATCATTACACTTGTTTTCAATTTCTTATTGTCAGAAGATAGTAACAGAGCAGAATTTATTGGCAAAATACTTTGCATATGTTCTTTTGATAATCTTTATGTTACTCATCTAAAAAGCTCATTTAAGGAATTCTTAGCTACTCCTTTGATTGGCTTTTTCCTCCCCTAGTTCTTCCTCAAATCGACACCATCAAAACTTAATTCGATCCAACATTTTTGCCACCTTGCCCTATGTAAGAACTTTGTCTAGATCTGAGAGTGAATCACATATTTAAGCGCAGACCCCATTTTCCCAATGGCCCTCCTTGTTGTCCCAAACTAACCATTTAAAAATCAAAAACCGCATACTTTCATAGCTAGCCAAACATCCATCCCTTACAAACCAAGTTAAATCAAAAAGAGAGATCCCTCTCGGAGTCTTGTAGGGATAGATCCAAGACTCCAAGTGGTTCGAGGTTACCTCTGTGACTGCCTCCGCAACCTTGGGCAAATTACAGAGCGTTAACATTTTGGCGACTCCACTGGGGATGCGAGCTTTCAAGTTCTCCAGAAAATATATCAAGTTCAGATTTGACTTATGATGGTGAATAGAAGCCAAACACAGGAAGGTTGTACCATTCACCTGGTGACTCCATTGTTCAAGATCCCGAGCTTCAAAGTTCGCAAGCGACTTCACTGCTGAAGAATCCAGATTTCAAATCCTTGATGATGTTTCAAGATGACAGGGTATGTGGCAAATCCTATATCTTGTGAAGCCATAGAATAATTCAAGGGTAAGTTAGCAGAATTTCACATTGACGAAGACTTTTTAACAACTTTGTTTCGTATTTTGGAATCGAGCAAATTTTCCCCTAAAAGTAAAATTTGTTTTCTTGAGCTAGTTATTGAAAAGTTCAAAAATGATATTGAACTTTTGGATTCTTAAATTCAGTCATATAATTTCCTAGATCTCAAAGAATTCTTGGAAAATCTTCCTTCTCCAAAGCAAGAGGAAATCATACTACCTGTTGATTTGTAGATTGATGATGATTATGTTTTCAAGTATAAGGCTGAAGTTGTAGATGCATGTTTTGATTTTGAGGATGCAATTGATCAACTAGTCATTGAAGATCTAGAGGCAAATATCATGCATCATGTTTTAATTGATCCTATAGCGGATTACATGGAGGTTTATGTTAGCTTGATTTTTCAAACATGTATTCTCTATAACAACCAAATATGTCACCAGTTGCCAGTACATATTTCAGTTTCGATTTTCATCAAGCACGATGAGGAAACCCAATCATGGGATCAACTGCTGGGTTGGCTTCATTGGCACTTTTTCATTACCTGATTGAATCTGTAACTGTTAACAAAGTAGGGTAGGTAGGAATGTGCAAATAATCTCAACAAGATGAGCATCTTTTATTTTTCGTCTCTTCATGGTTTTATTCTTAGTTTACAGTTTGGGGGCAGCACAATGATCAGCTGGCCTGTGAGATTCAGAGTTCTATGGATTCTAGACATCTCCTTCGAAGCTATCTTCCCTAGGTGGAGCCTATGTTAGAACCCTATATAATAGGGGAATCAGTATTATGAATAATATCTATCTATTTCAGGCATAAAGCAGATTGTTCATGGCTCATAGTGAAAATGCAAAGTTGGCAAAACACTCTCAACACTTGTTCTCGGGATGGCCTAAATATAAAAAATCTTCATGCATTATGGATCTTTACAGCACATGTCTTTCAGGGGTACTTTCGGCTTCCAGAAGGTGCTAAATCTAGGCACAATGTGAAGACTGTGAATGTCAGTATTTCTGCCCAAAATTCCTGCTTTGGCAACAGGTGGCAACAACTTCTTATAAATGGTTTCATTGGTTATGACACAATTCTCATGAATAGTCTGTTGACTTCTCGAGGTCAAGGTTATCTCTATAATTTTTAAACGAAAGAGCTTTATGATCTTACTTATCCACAAGAGTTTATTGGAACGCCATTTAGATTTAAAGACTATCTTGTATCGAAGTGTGGAGTGTTGTTGATGTCACTGTTCGTTTTTTTTTCACCACCACAATGTCCGTGTCATTTACTCTTAGAGAGACTCAATCACGCATGCTTAAGTTCAAAGTTCAGCTTCAGCATCATGCACATCATCATCTTCCAATATTTCAACTCGTTTTTGTTCATGTGATTGAATCACTTATTTTTTACCTATCATGATAGGAATCATTTTATTCCTGTTTGAATTTTATGACGACCAGCGGCTCGCATTTATGGTGCTCACTCTTGTGTGGTATATGAGTTGTTTACAATGATCAGTGTGTGGACACCCATGTCAATGGAGTATTTTCCCCGGTTCTTCTTGCTGTAGTTTTTGGTTTTTCACATATACTTTTTCTCATATGCATATGGTTTCTCGTATTTGGCCTTTTCTACTACAGCAGCTTTTATGCAGCACTTAATACTATATTTTTGGAATCACTTTGAGGTTCAAACATTGCAAAGGTTCATGTGGCAGCGAGATCAAACGCATCAACAGCCTAGGGTATAGATAACTTCATCTACAATACTTACATCTACGTTCCATGTTACAAGATTAAATGCTAGGAGTGCAAACCCAATAGGTGGTTTTGGAGCTCATCAAGTTAGAGATAATCAACTAAAGGAAGGTAATGTAACTGGTAGTGGTGTTGTTTATCGGTCTATATGGACATCTTCGGATGGCACTAGAGTGCGTAGTAGCGTACGTAGGAATTTCCAAGGTGGTGATGGGTCCTCATTTTTCCATTCAGCCAATAATAATCACGATAGAAGAGCTCCCGCTGGAAACACTGACACTTCTTATCCAAACTACAGGACAACTACCACTAGAGGAGTTAATACAGATGTTATTAGAACTACTAGTTCAAACGCAATGCAAAATAGTGAACTAAGAGAGAACAGTACATCTAGTGGACTTGTTCAATAGGCTACAGGATTAGACTTGCCCCCAACAGCTCAAACTGCTGCATCATTGATGAATCAAAATTCACTAATGTCATTTAGTTCACTACTGTTATGGATTTTAGGTGGTCTCGATACCCCTGAAATTATGCAGATTGCTTTGAAATGCAGAGTTACAAAGGCACAGTTAAAATTAAATGTTGATATTATCCCTTTAACCATAGAAGGATTTTCCACCACGCGTTCCATTACCAAACAGTGCTTCGGCAGCCAATTCACAGTTCCAAGGAGCCCAATGACTTCTACTTGAAGAATCTGAGAATGAAAAGCGTTCGAATCTAAAGGCAAAATTTATTAAGGCTGCATGGTAAACTTAAACAGCTTGAGGAGGAGATTCCAAATCAATTTGGTGGAGATGGGGTCGTTCAATCCCACGATTTCAGGATCACCAGGTTTTAAGGATCATAGCCAAGCAGCCTTTAAGCATCTCGGTGACAGATGGCAGAGGCATTTAAATGAGCAGATCAGCGATCAAAGGGATTTGTCCGAGTTGTTAAGAAGGAGCACAAGACATTTGGAAGTGAACAAAATATTAAGCTTATACACAGTGGTCGATCTATTGCACTTATCATCAATTTTATGGAGCATTCACAGGTGGCAGAGCAATTCCAAGCTCTAAAGGAAAAAACTTAGCAAATACAAATCAGTTCCATATTTCAAGGCACAAACTTAACAATCAAAGCATAAGATCAAGCATCTTTCAAGCAGGAACTTGTCCAAGTGGCAAATGACAGTTTCAAGCATTCCCAGTCTAAGAAGATTCAACTCCAGCAAATCTCCAACAACCTCAAGCATTCAACTACTTCTACATTCATTGGTTTTTGATGTTGTTAGAGTCTATTCGCCAACAAATATTAAACAGCCTCCAGTATGCCAGATGTTGAGGCAGCAGTTACCAGTTTTAACTTTCCCTTTAATTTGTTGTTTGGTTTGTTTTAGGAGACAATTGACATGTGACAATCTTTGTAACTGTTTTCTATTTTCAGAAAACAGAGGTAGAGCGCGAGTCTTGGCAAGGATGAGGGAATTTTTGTATATATGCATATGTAAAAGATGAAAGCAGGGTTCGGGCTGAGAGGAGAGGGTTCGACCTAAAGGGTTTAATTTTATTTGCTGGACTGGGGTCCTAGCTTTTTCAGGAGTATTTTCTGTAATCTTTAGATGATCGATCAGTAATAGACATGTTGTTATAGGATTCCTGTGCAGAGGTGTTGGTGGCATTTCCCTTATCTGTTAAGTGTTTTTCTGTTATCATTATGCTTGTTTTCAATTTCTTGTTGTCAGAAGATAGTAACAAAGAAGAATTTATTGGCAAAATACTCTGCATCTGTTCTTTTGATAATCTTTATGTTACTCATCTAAAAAGTTCAGTTAAGGAATTCTTAGCTTCTCCTTTGATTGGCTTTTTCCTCCCCTAGTTCTTCCTCAAATCGACACCCTCAAAACTTAATTCGATCCAACATTTCCGCTACCTTTCCCTGTGTAAGAACTTTGTCTAGATCTGAGAGTGAATCACATATTTAAGCGCAGACCCCATTTTCCCAATGTCCCTCCTTGTTGTCCCAAACTAACCATTTAAAAATCAAAAACCCCATACTTTCATAGCTAGCCAAACATCCATCCCATACAAACCAAGTTAAATCAAAAAGAGAGATCCCTCTCTGAGTCTTGGAGGGCTAGATCCAAGACTCCAAGTGGTTCGAGGTTACCTCTGTGACTGCCTCCACAGCCTTGGGAAAATTACAAAGCGTTAACAAGACCGCTTCATTCTCTCTACGGGTGACATGGCCTTCAACTGTACCTGTATATTTTTGGCTTCGTACTTCACCTCCTGGAGTTGCGACTCCAATTTATGCAATTCTAGGTTTTCGGTTAGGTTCTCATATATCTGTGCACTTCTGCTACTTAATCATTTGCATTCCTTAGTGAGTTCTTTAATCCTTTCTACTGTGCTCCAGGTAGTCATTTCTTGTTGGTTGTGTACTTCTTGCGGGGTACTTGGTATGGTCTAAAGCTCTCTAAGTCCACGACTCTTTGTTGAAGTTGTTGAATAACTTCAGCAGGCTTCATCACTTGGCATTCTATGGGTTCTTTTGCCTTCTGTTCTAAGCTGGTCACAGAGCGAAATTATTTGTTGATGGCTTCTTAAAATCTGATTAGCTTCACGAGTAGCTGCTCTTACTCTTTTTGGATCTTTGCTTTGTCTTCTTTAGATTTCTCTTGGATAGCCTCCTTCTCTTGTTGCAGAGCTTGGCATTGCTCGATGATTTCCTCATGTGCTTGCTTTAAGGCCAGGGTGGCATGTGTTGTTTCTTCCTATTCTTTCCGAAGGCATACTTCAACCATATCATCAATCTTGTGGAGTTGAACTGGTTCATCTTCCTCTTCTATGGTTCCTTCTGGTAGGGGTGCAGTGGAGACTGTGTGGCTATACTGGAGGGCTTGTTTTACTCCTTGGAGCTCAATCTCACTTCGGTTGTAGATTGTCTCTTGCTTAGCTTCCTGCTTTTCTATTATCTCTTCTATAGCTTCATTCATAGCTGTGATGAGGAAACCAAATTCATCTGGAGTGAGCGTGGTCTACAGCTTAGTTACGGGTGCTTTCAATTTCTTCTGAGAGGAAGGTTTCAGAGGTGAAACCTTCCTTTTATTTATGATTTCTACTTCATCTCTTGGCCTCTGTTCAAATTCTTATAAGTCTTCACCATTACCTCCTTTCTCTGGTGTAACAGATGCGGTCCTTACAGATCTACTATCGACATCCTATATTCCCTCATCTTTCTTTGTCTTGCTAGGTCCAGGTGTATTCTTTGTAGCTTCTGGGCTATCAATATTGGACAGCTCTGCAGGGTTCATTGGAATGAGAAGGTCTGCCAACTAGTCCTTGGTGATCTCTGCAATGTCTTCCTCAATCAACTTGTAATAAGACTGTAACTGTCACTTGTGCTCATCATCAGACGTTGTTATATAAATGAAGTGGTGATCCACGTTGAAATTCCTTAAGGTTCTAAATCTGTAGAGTGTGTTTGGGGTAATGCAAGGCATAGACTAGATGGCGGTATTCAGTTGGATTCGACTGCCATTGCTTGCTCATATCGGTCGAATACCACAGGGTACTGAACTTTGCAGCCAAAGGTTCAAATGGATCGGTCTCTGGGAAAGTGGCACCCTCTGGCATCTCCCATGCTATGAAGGTGATCAGTATGAGAAGCTAGTTGAAATGGAACTCATACCCTTGTTCTTGCACTTCCCTGCAATCTAATTCAAGTTGATTCACTAAGTACTTCTCCCAATTCATTTGAATTCCTTCTATGGACTTCCTGGAGAGATCAACTATGAATCCAATCACTTGGGTGGGTCAGTTCTTGCGAACTAGCTTGCCTACGATTAGCTGACAGGAAAGGTGCACTATGCCACTCTAAATAGAGGCTAACTTGTATCCTCGCATGCCCTTCTTGACATCGCCATAAGTTTCTTTGATCTTCGCTACTAGTGCTCTGTCTGTGGTCTTTCCAGGATAAAACTCCTGTGGGTCAGGGCCTTGCATGTTGATTCCTATGATCCGATTGATCAAGGTCAGATCCACTGTGACACAACGGTTCAACCACAAGTAGCCTCCGTGATAGAAAGACAGAAGCAACTTTACGCATGCATTCACCTACTGGTGCCTGCCAAAGTGCAGGATCTTCATAACATTCAGCAATGTAGACTGCGCGAGGTTCTAGGTCCAAGACTACGGGACGATCTTCAAGTTCTTTCCCTTTGTCTTCATTAGATACTTGTTTGGGGCAAGCATACTATAGACTTTCCTATCCTCGAGGTTGAAGTCACTAAACTTCAACACTGCAAGCTTGTCCTTATCGGCATGAACTGCATGCACCCCTTTCAGTAGGTACGCAGTGACCATAGTATACTCAAACTCTCAGGCACACTGTCACGGTTGATTTCACCACTCAGAGGGGGTATGTAAGCAGGCAGGATGCTCGAAATCAATTTAGTGTTCGTGATATCATCTATGTGTTTAGTACGCTTCTCATCGGTCTGTCAGGATGGTCCAGCTCGAGCAGTGGACAGAGAAGTTGCTACACCTCTTGTCATTGATGCTTGGACTCCAGTGGACATTCCTCTTTCCGACATGACTCTCTCAATCATTAAATCAAGGAGGACCTCTGTGACGGATTCTTCAACGGCGGTGATCTCGTCGGACATACGCGCTAGGGAAAAATAATCGGGGTTCAAAATGATCTCAGATACTGCACTGGGATCGCCAACTAGATCGCAATGACCATTGTATACAATCACTAGGCTGCAGGCTTCAAATTATCAATTGGCAAAAGTGTTCTTCATGCATGGTGTGACGAGCTAAATAAGAAATTCGACAATGGTCAGCATGCAACGGGCATGAAGATTCCATTAATGTTGATCTGTCCGTTATGGTGTGGTCCAACGGTCTAGTGATGATCCTTTAATGTTTTTCTATCTGTTCGGGGTGGAAGTCGAATGGGTATATTGGTCCAATGGCTATATCGCTTTGCCATGGCAAAGTGCCATAGGTCGTTGTTCAGATATCCCGGTGAAGCTTCATTTTGGAAAAGTTTCTTTCTGTGAGGTACCCTCTGGAACCTGTTGTAACTTTTCAATATGAGCCTTCTTCTTATTCAACTTTCTAGCCTTCTTCCCAGTGAGCTTCGTCCTAGTGGTTCTTTTCCCATTTTGATTATTATTTTCCTTGGGCATAGTCAGTTCATGTTGTTGAGGTTCTCTCCCATGACTCAGGGTTACTACTTCGTCTATATCTGATACAGATACTCCAATATTATGTGAGTCCTCTAATGCTCTTGCAGCTTCGACATCTGAGCTTCTAGCACTAAGTAGCTTCGATATGTTCTCCTGTTCTTCAATCAACTGTGCGATCCTTCTAGTCATGAAATCTTTTAACTCTTGTCTCTGTTGTTCTAAAACCTTTTCTTCTTCCTTCTTCCTGGCTTGATCTCTTTCAATCCAAGGTCTTCCAAGTAACATAGTAAATGGGGCGTTGTCCTCAATAAATTTGATAATCTCAAAATCTTACTCTATTGAAGTTCCCTTGACATTCATAGATATTTGAGTGAGCCTTCCACATAAGTTCACCATTTTTCCTCTGAATAACCCTATTCTTCTTAGTGAAGGGATCATAGTAGGCCTTCCTATAGCTTCCCAAGTTCTTTCTATCATAAAATTCACCTGTGTTTCCTCATCTAGAACACATTATATGTCGAAGTCTCCTATTCTTACTTCGATTTGCTCTTTTTCTTTGAAGATCTCTAATAACCTGACATGGCGTTGGTCATTCAAGGTGTCCTTCATATGTACTAATATCTTCTTTGATTCTTTCTGAGGTTTTGATATATTTGGGTCTGCCTTAGGGTTTAGATTCATTCCTTCGATCCTAGCAATCATTCTAGGGCAATCCAACACTTCATGGTTCATAGCTTTGCAACAGATACAACTAGGTTTTCCACCAGGGAATTCCTTAGCTAGATGGCCTGGTTTTCTTCAACTGTAGCATAGGGTTACTCCTCTCTTTATTTTAAATGATCCCCAGCCTCTTATGTACTACACACTAGGATCATGGTAGCTATCCTGCAAAAATTTATTTCTAGGATCTGGCATCCATTTGTTATTCCAAACATTCTTTCTATGCATAGGTATAACATATCTATCAGATCTAGTTACATCAAACTTTTTTTCATCTATCAATGCCCTAGTTTTGAAGCTAGGACAGAATCTATCAAACATACCTAGATCCATGCTCTAGAAACAAAAAATTCCACTTATCTTACTTCTATAGGGCACAAAGCTTCCAGATCTAAGAAATTTTAACTATTCTTACCTTTATCAGAGCACAGAGCTTACGGATCTTACCTCTTTTAATCAGAAATTTCCACTTTTACCTTTCTCATAGAACATAGCGTTCAGATATTACTTCTTTTCTTCAGTATCAACCTCTTTTATTGCATATTTGGCCTACCTTTATCAGCACAAAGATTCACAGGTTAAGTAGGATACTACGCACTAAGGAAACAGATCTACACACAGAGCTTTCACGGTTTCAAATCGAATCTTTGCACAAAGCTTTTCTTCTTCTCTAGTTCCCAGCAATCACAGTTTTAGGTCCTGGCAATGGAACCATTTTTTGGAACAGGGGCAGACCCAGGGTTCAATGCTCAAGAGAGCACCAACAAAACCCTAACTACCAGCCCTTTTGGCAACACCTGCGAAGCAAATGAAGTCTCACCCGAGGTAGAGGCAGGGGTGGTTGAAAGACTCAGGTGTCTGCAACCTTAGCTGGGACAGAGATCTGTAATTATAACACTTACAGCACACTTAGCATCGATCATTCATCAATGTTCACCCTTATTATACTTCGCAGATAGCATAGAGCATCGTAGTAGTTACTTAAATCTATGGTATTTCAGCACTTAGCAAAAACAAGACAGATCAGATCTAGTAGACCAATCACTAAGCATATTCATACATATCAGATCTATCATTCATACACATCTAATGAAGCACAAAGAATAAGTAGATCTGTCTAAATATATCAAAGCACTTATCAAAGAAAGAGATAAACACATCAAGTTAAAGCACAAAGCATAACACACATATTTATGTGGTTCACCCCCACCGTGGGGCTATGTCCACCAACTCTTCTTTTTTATTATAGTATTCAATTGGTTACAGCATGGAGCCACCAAAACCCTTCTTCGCATAGATCAGAATATCTGCACAACTCGCCATATCCTTCTTCCTTGCGCTGCAACACAAAGCCTTCTACAACCTCTTACCACAACTTGCACTTAGCTCTGCAAGCCTCTTACAATCATGCATAGAGCATTTACAATCCACATCTGATCACACAGATCAAACTACTAGCATTAATCCATTGTCCTAACATCCAATAGATGTCGATCTCTACTTATTACATCACCTAGCTTCTTATTTATACATTACAAAAGTGGGCCTAAGTGTGGGGAAACCCATAGGCTGACATCCCTTTCCCATTACATCTTCCCAAAAACCCAAAATGGACCTGAAGTGGGCCGAGATCCCATGATCTTCACTTGGCTTGGTGCTTCTTCTTCGACAGGTTGTCAAAGTCCCAAAAACGGTCAAATATGACCAAGTATTCCTCAAAAATTGGTCAAGAGAGAACAAGAGGCGTGGATGAAAATGCATTGTATCGGTGAGTTTAACGGTTCCTTTTGATTCACGCATGAGTTAGTAACTAATGCGTGATCTACGAATTAACTAAAGATTTGAATGTGGAGTACTTGACACAGTTAGGGGTTAAATGTCACGTCACAACTCACCTTCATAAGGATTGGGGATCGGCTACTATTAGAGTGTATATCAATATTACTATCTTCTTGATAAAACTCTCGATGTCGATGATATTGGGGTTGGTGATCGGGGGAGGTTTAGTTATGCAACTTCTTGGCGTATATTCACCTTTATAAACTTCTTCACCAAAAACATTTCTAGCGTCGACGGTGGTGTCCTCTTCTAGTGCAACACTTACGATTACACTTATTTGTCGAAACCGAAAGGATCAGTCTTCAGTAAAATCCTTTTCGATGCCTATTCATAGGAAAGAAAC
Source organism: Picea sitchensis (assembly GCA_010110895.2). NCBI lineage: Eukaryota > Viridiplantae > Streptophyta > Pinopsida > Pinales > Pinaceae > Picea > Picea sitchensis. The sequence goes on from SNQJ01S0097591.1 coordinate 116,383, forward strand.
ACTCTTATCAGTCGACGCCGAAGAAGGTCACCATTCGGCTGTTTTGACTTCTCGAACGATTTTCGCCACCTTAATCTTTCGTCGATGTTGAACTTCTCAAGTGAGTCAGGAAAATTCTGGGTCACTGATTCCTTGAGTAGTCGTTAAGTATCTTAAGACGATTCTTTTTCGTATGTTCAAATTATCCTTAATCAATTAAGACATGAAACATGTAATATAAGCGAAGTATCAGTTTCATACCAAGGAGAAAACAATCAATGCGAAGATCGAGTGGTACCCAAAAAGGAAATGGTCACAAAATGTTTAGGG
>SNQJ01S0097592.1:4833-31529 GCA_010110895.2 Picea sitchensis
GACATGAAGAGAAGTATTGTATTTGGAGTGGTAGCTCAATAGGAGGAAGCCCCCTCGAAGAGGCAAGTGAACAGGAGAGGATCCCTTCCATAATAGGATCCATTGTATGTTGTTGCCCTACCTCAAGGGTTTGATATAATAAAGTTGTGTTTTTCTATATTGTTCTTCTATATCTGTTGTGGTGCTTTTGTATTCAGCTATTCAGGTTCTTAACATTCTCTTCTACTTCTTGGGCTGACCCAGGTTCAGATCTCAACAGGTTTCCAACAAAAACCTCTAAAACTATCGGCCCTCTTGGTAAACCAAAAGGCAACGTTGTGTGTAGAGCACACGATGCAGTCTCACCTGAGATAGCTTTATGGGTGACTGCAATGCTCAAGTGCTTGCAGTCTAGGAATGAGTGGGGATCTAAGAGTATATTCTTGCTTTTCTTTATGCATTACACTGGTATTGATTCAGGTATTCCTAGGATTCATTCACCTTTAGCCTCGTGCATGCATGCTAATACATCTAGTTATTCATTCATTCATAAAATAATCATTGACATAAAGTAAGCATTCAATAAAACATCACATAGAACACATGTTTTACCATGGTTCACCCCCTCCTAGGCTACATCCACAAAGATTTGTCTTCTCTACTCTTTATTTAGTCTGCTACAAAATATGGCATTTCCCGCATTACATCTTCAATCATATAATCATGATGAGGTTAAGGAACCTCTGTGAGGTGGACTAGATCACACCAGGCTTCTCATCCTGTGACCTAACCTTCAAAATCTAGCTTCCTTGACTCTTCTACAACTTTATTACAGTCATAATAACCATTATCAATTCCCCGAACCCTTTCGAACCACAAACCTACAATCATTGAACCCCTAACCTACACCTCCTATGTTCTTATTTATACTGTTTTACAGGCTTATAGTCATTACATCCTTTGTCAAAAACCATAATCCTATCATGGTTAGGCTTTCCTGCCTTCTCGCCACGTTGCTTCTCCCCTTTTCATGTTTCTTTTCCTTTTGCCTGTTTCTTTTCTGCCACCCGTTCTTCTCCAAAATTAGGCCTCTCCTTCCAAAAATAGGTCTTTCACCAAAATAGGACTATGCCCAACAGTTAGTTTGAAGGTTTCAAGATGCACCAAAGGAAACACATGTGCATGCAGTAAAAATAATACTCATATATATGCAAGGAATGTTGGACTTTGGTTTATGGTATCCCAAAGGAAAAGACTTTACTCTGACAACTTACAAAGATGTTGATTCAACAAGTAGTGTGGATGATAGAAGGAGCACCAGTGGTGGAGCATTCTTTCTAGGCAACAGTCTAGTTCCTTGGTTCAACAAGAAGAAATCATCACTTCCCCTATCCACTACAGAAGCAAAATACATTGCAGAAACAACATGTTATACACAACTCCTCTAGATGAAACAAATGTTGAAGGACATTTAGGTGGAGTATAATCAATCAATATCAATATTGTGTGACAATACTAGTGCAACAAATATCTCCAATAATTCTGTCATGCATTCAAAGACAAAGAACATTCCAATAAAGTATCATTTCTTGAGAGAGTAAGTCACATAATAGAATGTCAAGCTGGAATATATTGGCACAAAGGAGTAGGTTGTTGATATCTTTACAAAACCTCTTCCTAGAGAAGTATTTGAATATCTCAGATAGAAATTGGGGGTGGTAACTATGCCATCCAATCACTAAAGCTTCATGAAGGAGCACAAGCTCGGGGTAGTTACAAAAAGACGAGAACATTGTTGGTTGCAAAAAAAAGAACAAAGAGTATTATGTAAGGGGGAGGAAAATGCCTTTTCCATTGATGTCAAAGGGGGAGGGTACAAAGAAAGGGGGATATTTTCATAAAGAGAGACATGGAGGAAGAAGAGGAGTACCAAAACAACTAAGTGTTGCCATCAATTACAAAGGGGGAGTTTGTTGGAAATTGTGTTTTCATTGATGTCAAAAGTAGACATGACTATGACAATCATGGATGCCATTGATATCATAGTTAGGAGGAGACTGATTGTTATCAATGATAGGGGAAGACTATGAATTTCTTTGTGAGTTGATTAGTTACAACATATCTACCCTATGTGCATGAAGGAAAGATGATAAAGAAATAATATGGACTGCTACAACCAAAGAGGAGACCAATAAAGGTCCATACTACAAATCAAACTAGACATAGGAAGTTGAGTATGTCCCTCTGTGGCTCTATGTGAATGAAGGAAAGCCGGAAAAAATGACCCTGCAAATACAGGTTTGAAGAGCATGCATTGAAGGTAGGATGCCAATGAATAGTCAGTTCAAGAGAATTCAGGTTGCACAAGTATAAGGAGAAGTTGTGCAGCTGGAGGATGGATGAGTTGATTCCATTATAGGTTTAAAGAAGAATGGTGACTAGACGTGATTGAGGAGAAACAAGAAATCCAAGAGCACAGAGGAAGCCTAGGAATGTATTAAGTTTGGAAAATGAGGTTTCGGGTCCAGTAAACCAGATCAAAGAAAACATAGATAAGTGATTTATTCCACATGCATAAAGAGAATCAACCATGTGTTAGGACACATATCAATGTCATATCATCCAGTACTTGTAGAAGAGTGTTGAGGAAAAGATATGAAATGATCTTACTCAAGCATTTTCAGATCTTACTTGGCCAAATCAAGATAGACGAGAATATCACTCTATGTTTATAGCCATACAAAATTGTTTCCTAATCCACAAGTATTGGTTACAAGTGCTTAGGATGATTTTTTTATAAATGAAAGGTTGTTGAAAAAATCAATATTTATGTAATTTTCTGAATATAACAGATGCATAAATAAATGTAGAGATAGAAGTAAAAACACCAAGTCAATAATCAACACAGATGAGACATAAAACAATCGTTTATTCCATTCCAATTGATCAAAATAATCATTCTCTTTACAAAATTCCCTGAGGAAGTTTTGACCAAAGTCAAACTTTGATGCCCCCGATGAAAACCATACAAAAGGACTTTTGACAGAAAGTAAAAAAATGAACTTTAAAAGTGTTGATGATTGCATCTATGTGAGACATTCTCCAACTTACAATCATGTGAGATGTGGATCATTGCAGCTATGTGAGACATTCTCCATCTTACAAACCCGAGAGAAAGCCCCTAAAAAGGGTACGTGGTTCCTATCTGAGACAGAGTTGGAATGTAGATATGACCTCCTCCATTCAGAGATTTGAGAAGAACTCCAAATGATTATCCTATGGGAAAGGCAATCCGCTGAGTTGGATGAACCTGTGGTTGAGCACAAGGTGAACGTGTGAAATCCCAAAGTGTTGGGTGCATCATCACGAGAACATAAATGAAGATGATGTATTAGCCTCCTTTGAGCAGAAGAGTTGACGAGAAACTCCAAATGACTCTCCTGTGTGATGCAGTGGGAAAGAATATCTGTTGAGTGGATGTGCACGTGGACGAGCACAAGTGAACGTGTGAAGAATTGGTTATTTTGTGTAATGCAGTGAGCCAGAGATATGGACATCCCTATGGATGTGCCCCTAATGGATGAGAACTAGTGGGTGTATCATATCCCTTTCTATATTTTTCAAGAGTCAAGACTTACCTATAACCCTAATTGTAATGCAAAGGGTACAGGTCAGCCCCACCTTAATGTGACTAGTAATTAATGTAAAATATAATTAATCTGGTTAATATTAATTATATTATAAGCTAGTGAGGTCAGCCCTGTTGTGTCAATAGACACTTATGTTGATAGGTTCAGGTTAGTATAAGTAAAGGTAAATTCCCCATTGAGGAATAATATCTTTCATGTGTGTTTGGAAATTTCAGCAAGTACACCTTCTTGGGAAAAGTGTGCACCTCTCTTGGGCGCTAGTCTTCTAGGGTTTGAGAACCCTCTTGTGTGCTAGGTATTATTGGTGGTGAAGTTATTTCTCTTGAAGAATATAGCAAAGGATTTGGCTTGGTTTTCTTCCCTTGTTGAGAAGGGTTTCCTAGGATACTTCTTGTGTACTTGTGCATGGTGTTTCTTCTTATGATCTTGGTTGCTACAACATTATTGTTTATGGTTAAGTGAAATTCTAAAATGGAATTAACTTCATGCTTAACCTATCTTATGAAAAATTAACATGGTTTCAGAGTATAGGTCTTGAAGAACCCATTGCACAAACAACTTTCAACCATCCTCTCTCTCTTCTGCTGAAACCGTACAACCCTCCTAGAGTTCCCAGAAAATTCGTACAACCTGCTCTTCTGGAGGTTGTCAGCACTTGACACTTGGATGTTGGGGATAAAAAGGGTATAGGAGTGTACGACCTCCTTCAGTGCACCTCCAACAAGATTCAAATACAAATTTCGAGCATTTTTAAATTTTGCCCCTAGGGTTTCGCCAATTTCTACAGAAATTTCAATATCAGGGTTTTTGCAACTCATTGAAGGAGCTCTTTAGCTCACTGATGTTCTCTCATCTTTCAAAGGATTATTTTTGGAAGTCATAAGTCCAACAAAACCTAAAAGGGCTAGCCTATCCTAACCGTTAGTTTTTCTAGCCCAGTTGACAAGGGGATGTGAAGAATCTAAAATTATGATGAACAAAACTATGATGGAAGTTAAGCTTGATGGATCAAGAAACTTCAAGTTTCTAGAAGACAAGAATTCAAAGGAAGACTTATTGTGAGTAATACAAAAATGTGTCACTGTGACATACCTCCTTCATGAAGATGTCAAGATGACAAAGATCAACGAAGATCCATTGGAGAAATCATATCAGCACCCTCAGGTATGCACTTGTATATATTTTATTTGTATCATTGTCATGAGGGAAATTGCAGGAGGAAGGAACCTTTTGCTGAAGTCATGGATCTAGAGGGATCTTAGTGCATTCAGAGGAATAACACACTCAAGGAGAAGACTCCAGGTTTGATTGTTTTAATTGTCATTCCTCTAACCTATATTTCTAAAGTTTTCTACATTACAAGTAGGTGTTGTAGCTGTGACAACAATCCTTAAATTGTTTTAATTATAGAGATGCACTCATTATTCTCCTTTAGGAGATATTCTTGTTTTGGTTCCTCTTGTTTTCTTGTTCCAGACAGGTTAATAATAAAGGAAGATGTTTATTGTTCAAAAGGAGCCACTTGACTTAGAGGGAGTCAAAACTAATTGACAAAGAGGAAGAATAGAACCATCATTGGGGCAACCAATGCAAAAATACATGATCAAAATATTTCTATGATTCTATGGGCAGAAACATGCATGACACTGTATATGTTCAGAACAAGAGTCTTCACCAGACTTTGAAAAAAAACATAACCCCCGAAGAATTCTTCACCGAAATGAAGCCTAAGATTGAACACTTCAGGTTATTTGGGTGCCTAGTGGATTTTCATGTCCCCAAAGAGAAGAAGTCCAAGCCAGATCCTTTAGAAAGAAAGGATACAATGAATCTTCAAAGACATTCCAGATCGACATCCCTGGTTAGAGACAGATTGAGACAAACAAAGACGTTGTCCTTGAAGAAGATATAGTGTTTCAAAGATCCAGAGAATCTCAGACGGAGATTGACAGTACGACAATACCTTCTCCCCCTTCAGCAGTTTAGAGGGAGAAAGACATTATTCAAGTTGATCCTGTTGCACCAGTTGATATGTTCAGAGATATTGTAGTAGGGCATAAAAGGCCTACCTAGAATCACTCTACAAGAGGCAGAGAAACATACAAGCCTCTCAAGGCACATCCCAAGAAAGCAAAAGAAATTTTTGACCTATCCTTTAGCCATGAGCCACCTCATTGATGCTGAGCTTCCTTGTCTTAGAGAAGCAATATGAGAACAGGTATGGGAAAATACCATAATAGAAGAATACCAGTATCTCTTAAAGAATGATGCATAAGATATTATTTAGGGACCATAAGGGAAGTCTGTGGTAACTTCCAAGTGGATCTATAAGATCAAACTTGCAGTTGATGGAAGTGTCTAGAAATACAAAACAAGATCTATAGCCAGAGGTTTCTCACAAAAAGAGAGAGTTGTCTACGATGAGACACGTGATCCAGTAAACCTGATACACTTCCATCTGTACAAACATCCATGAGTTGGAAACTATATCAGATAGATAAATTATTAATGAGTTTGGATTTAAGCAAAAGTGTTGCTGATACAAACCTATATCATTACAATGTTGATGATGAGAGCATGATTTTGATGACTTGCTCATAAATATTTTTCGTTGAATACAAGTAATCCTTGAATTCTAAATTCGAGATGRAGAATCTAAGTATGATACATTACTTCTTAGGACAAGAAGTATGACAGAGGACCGATGATATTTTTCCCGAGTAAAGGAAAATACACAGTGAAAATATTAAAGAAGTTCAAGTATGACAAAATGAAAAATCCACCATGATGAATTTAAAAAAAGAATATTGATAATGATTCAGACGAGACTGATCCATAACTGATTGGATCACTAATATATCTGGTTAACACCAGACTTGATTCATACCATGCAGTGGATGTGTTTAATTATTTCATGAGTCAACCGAGATAGACTCACTAGACAACAACAAAACATGTATTCAAATATATACAAGGCACAGTTGGATATGGCCTGAGATATGCCTCCAGTGTGAACTTGAGTTTGCAGGATATGTCGATTCATATTGAGCATAAAGTACAGTGGACCAAAAGAGCACATACGGTTGATGTTCTACCATGAAGTTTGCCATGGTTTTCTGATGTAGCAAGAAACAAAACTCTGTGGCCTTGAGTACCACAGAGGAGAGTATATATCAGTGAGTGTGCAAAGCAATGTGGCTTGACAAGCTTCTGACATATTTACTTGACCATGAGATGGATCCTATGATGATAACCAAGAGCCATGCATAAAGCTCCTTAAGAACCCAATGTTTCTTTATTAATCAAAACACGATGAGATGAAATATCCTTATATAAGATATATGATGCAGAGGAAAATCATACACATGCAGTACCTTCCTACACATGAGCAGATTGCAGACATCTTCACCAAACTAACTTTATGAAGAATGTCTCCCTAGTTGAGAGGGAGTATTGATGACTCCAACCAAGAAAACATTCAAAGTACATCTGTGTGAGACTTGGCATGATGAAGAATGCCTCCCTAACTGAGAGGGAATGTTGATGATTTCAGCTATGTGAGACATTCTCCAGCTTACAAACCTGTGAGATGTGGATTATTGCAACTATGTGAGACTTTCTCCAGCTTACAAACATGAGAGAAATCCCCTAAAAAGGGTACGTGATTCTTATCTGAGAGAGAGTTGGAATGTAGAGATGACCTCCTCCATTGAGAGAATTTAGAAGAACTCCAGATAATTATCCTATGGGAAAGGTGATTTGCTGAGTTGGACCTATCAGTGGCTGCGCATAAGGTGAACGTGTGAAATCCCAAAGTGTTGGGTGCATCATCATGAGACTATAAATGAAGATGATGTATTAGCGTCCTATGAGCAACAAAGTTGACGAGAAACTCCATATGACTCTCATGTGTGATGCAGTGGGAAAGAAGATCTGTTGAGTGGACATGCATGTGGATGAGCACATGTGAACGTGTGAAGAACTGGTTCTTATATGTAATGCATTGAGCCAGATATATGGACATCCCTATGGATGTTCCCCTTGTTGTTCCTGAGTTTATACTTTAAAGCTCTAAAGTATACCGTCAAGGCATCCAAAAAAGGTAGAGAGAGATAAGAATAGAATAAAGACTGATAAAAAGGTAAAGGCTATTTTTGGTTTCTCAACTGTCTTTGTTGAAACTCCCAGTTTTCCTGGATACTGATATCTCTCTCAATTTTTGCCCATGAATGTTCTAAGTCAACCCGGTTATTTGTTGTGTGTAAAATAGTGTTAAATAAATTTAGAGCAATGCTGGTTTGATCTAAGAGACTGGGCTCATTGTTAGGTTGCCTTGCAACTGGTACTGTCATGAAGATGGAAAGTAAAGAAGGATAAGATTCAGTGCTTTCTTTTTAGGATGATTATCTCTATTCCACAACGTAACGAGAATGATGTTAAAACATAAATAAATAGTCAGATCAAATTGTAGGCCTTTTCTTGTATCTGAGTTAAATTTTAAAGAAAATAAATATGCATGATATGGAGAAAAACATAAAGCTATTAGCAAAATGAGGCATCAATTTCAGAGGAATCTCACATTGTAACAGAAGACTAGGAAATGATAAAAATATTAATGAAGCATATGGTGTTGAAATCTAAGCATCTACAGGTCTTGTATCTGCTGATAATGGATACATAGGAAAAACTGTAAATGATTTAAAATAACAAAAATATTAATTTTCACAGTAGAGGTTGTACTAAACCGTGGTCAAGCATTCATCAATTAAACATGTGTAAGAAAGATGAAATGACAGGGAAACACATAACTCAGAGGTGACAAGATCTGGAATCTTCAATCTGCATTTCTATTAATTTGGAGTTTCTTCAAAATTATTTTGTCAACAATCGTTTTTCAGAGAGATCAAAAAGCCCCTATTTTAGTCTTCGTTTCCTATATTTATACAAGGTCATCCATACTTGATGGTTTACAATCTCCTACTTCCTAGGATAAAAGTAGTTACAAAAATGCAACTTTAACCGTTGCACGATTAACTTTTGTTTGTCTATCATTTCAATAGTATGAGTTTCCAAATGATCTTCATTGCTTAGTCGAAGTCTCTCCTTCCTTTGATGCTACACATTCAATACATTTCTCCAGAAAATGGACAAAGTTTCTAGGAGGTGTTGGAAGATCTTTAGTCTCAAACATATAGAACTTTCTTTGTACCTTTGGGAACCGATCTTCAAAACCTTGGTCAGAAAACTTGATCACCTGCAATTTTAAACTGGATTGTACCAACCATCTGCTTATTAGGTTGACATCGATTTCTTTCAATTGTAAAATTTCATTCTGAATCTTCTTCAAACCTTCTTTGTAGTCCAATTGTTGCTTTTCAATGTTTATCTGCCCCAGTGACTCAGAGAAGTCATCTTTTTCAATCCCTATTTGCTTATCCAAAGAATCGAGGATTCCTTCACAATCATCTTTGATTTCTTTGATTATATTCTTTCTCTCAGACATATTTGTTTCCCATACCTTGAGCATGATGTCTCCTTTTATTTTTTTCTGTGACAGAGAGCTTTATATTTTTTGTCGCCTCTTTATTTCCTGAACATGCAACCTCTTTCTGGAAAGTATTCCTTGCTGCTTTAGATTCCTTTTCTAGTAAAATAATATTATCAAGAGATTCACTTACCTCTTGAAGGTAATTCTCGACGATCCCTATTTTGGAGATTAGCCCCTGCTGCTCGACTTCTATCCTTGTATGCGTTTCCAGCGAGAAGGTTTGGAAATCCTTTAAATCTATAACCCGACCTTCCATCAAATTTAACCTAGCCTATAACTGTTCTGCATGCTCCTTTTGCTGAGCAACCTGCACCTGAGTTGCTTGTATCTTCTGGTTCATTTCATCCAAGCTTGATTTAAGTAATTGAATTTCTAGCCTTTCAGTAGCCCTGGTCTTCTCCAAGCTTTTACTCACCTCTTCTATGATGTTATTCTCAACATTCTTTAACTTATCTTGTAATTGAGCTATCATGTTATTACTCTTCTTTATCCTCGTTCTCATGTTTCCCACGGTAAAAAAGTTTGTTGTTTCCATGGCTCCCATGGAACCTGCTATCTCTGTAGCAAAATCCTCCTCCTCCAAATTCTGTCCATCTATCAAGACTTTATGATTTTTTACCATACTCCCCTCCTTCATATACATCTCTTGTTTCAGGATGACCTTCCTTTTTCTGCTGAAAAAATAATCAGAAGGAGGAATCTCATCTATGGGGATAGAGGTGAGGTCATCAACAAATAGGGCTCTTGTCTGTGGGAATCCAAAAGCGGATTGTAAGGGGGTTAAGGAAGCTATGGGACTTCCTAGCTCTGTAGACCCTTTCCCTCCTATCGCCTTAGGAATATTGACATCAACACTAGGTGATGAAGGGGGAGTAAGCTTATTGGACTCGGGAGGTCTCCCAGACCTCCTCTCTGCTTTTGTCTCTGATTTGTTTGTTTGTAAGGCCTCTTTGTTTAGTGGGGGCATTTTCGTATCCTGTGGGACTTTTTTCGGATTGCCCTTCTTCTGTGCTTCCTTTTCGAAGCCCCGGGGAACATTTTCTTGCTCTGGAGGCTGAGTTGATGCTTCTCCTAGTAATACCCCAGGTAAACCACTTCTCCGATGTTTCTGGAAGTCCAGGAAATCATTTTGCAATTCAGGTGACAAAGTTTGAAACTTGGCGAGCACTTCGTCATAACTTATAACTCCTCTGAACATGTCATCACAAGGGGGCTGTTCATGTTCGTATGCTTTCAGATTGTAGTTAACTTGGTGATTACCCACAATTTTATAGGGATCATATTTCCTGTGATCAAGATTTAACAACTTTATCTCTCCTAAAGTGGTTGCCTTAACCTTGGAATGCCCTAGATTGAGTAGCGAATATTTCCCAATCTGCATAGGGAAAATAGGCCAGAATCTCTTTTGGGCCACTTTTAGTTCATTCCTGATGCCACCTATTACTATCTGATGAGCCACCTCCCTGCATACCAGTCTATTAGGGAGGGATTTTGGTAGTGCGTGGGAGGGATTTAACATCCGAAAACCCTAATGTAGGAAAAATTGTCTTCTATAAACCAATCAACGACAGCCTTGAGATTTTCCATGACTGACTCAGAAATACGGGGAGGCTCATAGCCATACAACATCTGGTGCACTGGAATCACCACGAAGTGGCAGATTTAGTAGAAGGAATCCTTAGCATTTTCTTCCCACAACTTAGAATAATATTCATGAATGGGTTTATTAGAGGTTGGATTCCAACTCCAATTCATCAGAGGGAAAGGGGTCATGAATCATATGGTGTCCATGATGTAGGCAGACATATAGAAGGCCACTGGTTGGCCCTTGGTTTTTGCGTTTTGGTACTTTGTCACCTCCTTAGATAAATTGTCTAATAGTATTTTGTCCCAGTTGAAACTAAAACCTTCAGCTGCTTCATGAAGAAGAGGCACCCATGCCGCAGGGAAATGAGTGGGGATTTTCTTTTTGAAGAGTCTGCAAAGCATCATGGCTACATAGACCATGTATTCATTCAGTGAGTCTGTGGCATATTTCCCGTGAGTATCGACCCTAAACTTCGCTGGCACTCCCCACCAGTCTCTAATTATATCAGGGTATGTCTGATCTGCCTCTGCGCATTCCTTTATTTGGAATTCGGCTACGAATTCAACATTATAAATATACTTAGGATTAGGGGATAGCATGTACATTACTTGTATATGTTCTGGCCTGAAGGAATTGACGACGACCCCACGACTGTCCAGAATGCTCCTTGTGTTCGCGTCTACTCTCTCCAAGGCCCAATATATCATGTCATTATATGGCATGAGCCGTGGGCGTGATGCTATTTTGTGAAGTTCAGACTCTGCCATGTCCCAGAGTTTGTTCTCAGAATCATGCGGGAAGTTCTTAATTTCGTAATCTAGATTCTCGAAGATTTGCCTCCAAGATTTGATAGAATCAATAGCGTGGGGTGAGGTGAGGTATCAACTACGACATCTCCTTCTATACCTGTGCTTTCAACAGTTCCCTCAACTTTATTAAGTACCCTCTTAGGTGCCATAGCGTTCACACTAGATTGAAAACCTGCTTGCAGAGAAAAAATCTATAAGCCTGGGTAAACACAGTTCGCTCACGATTGTAAAAATGAGAATAAAATTTGAAATACAGAGCCTTTATTTCCTTTAAACGAACGTACTGAGACAGGGGGTAAGACTTTAATGTCTTAATGAAAAAATATATGTTGATTGATATGCAATTAAGTTCAAAATATCTTTAATCGTCCGTTGCAGATATTCTCATATATTGGGGATTTCAAAATTGAGTTTCGAAATGACTATTTTATGAAACATCGAATTGCAAAACGCGAAAAGGAGTTTAATGATTGTTAATCATGTTTTAGAACGTCTTAATTAAAGTTTTAGACATTGTTTTAGAGTTTATGATTTCGTATTTCAGAGTTTCGGGGATCACGCACCCAAGAGACATGTCATATGCAACCCCCGAATTGCGAAATTGCGATAAGCTTAACTTTGGTGTTTGATCGTTGTGTTAACTCTAATTAATCGAGATTTAGGAGTTGATTTCTGGTTTTTGGAAATCGAGAATCGGGATTTCAAGGATCTATAGTTCGAAAACGCTTTGTTAACAGGAAACCCGAACTATGATAGATTTATGATTCATTAATTATGATTAGGGGTTTACTTAATCACGCTTAGAGGGAACTTTATGAAGAACGCATTAGGATTTGTAACATTCGCTCTTATTATTTCTTTGCAATGAAACCTCTTTCAGGATTTCAACACCAGGCTTTTGGAGTTGTTGGCTTTGGAATTGGAAACTCTATGAAACGCCGAATCCTGAATTAAAAGAAAACTTTGTTTTTTTTTTTTTTTAGTTAAGGGCGGCTCCATACTAGAAAAATACGAAGTTTTAGGTTATATATAAAATGTTTAAACCTCGTTTCAACATAGGATCTAATTGGGGACCTCTTCTCCTTGTGGGACGAGGAGAACGTACAGACTTAGTGCCTTTATTGGGTAAATGGGGTCAGTTATTCCAGTCCGTGAGACATAGTTGTAAAAACCCAACCAGGAGGATAAATATTTCAACCTTAACTTCAGAAAAATTTCAATATTAAAGCGTTCGACAATCTCGAGATAGGCTCACCTAGATTTCCCTTTCTTAAACTGACCTCATATTTGTGCAAGATAATCAAAACAAGATTAGCCATTCTACCAGTTTTTATTTGATCGTATTCGCATCAAGGGACTCTTAGAGTGTGGTCTAGAATCCCATAATCTTAGAGTGTAATCTAGATGAAAGAAGAAACGTTACCAGAGCATCATGCAATTCATGTATAACAGCCTTGTCAGATATGTAGACATTACTTCACTACCAGTGAGCCTATTCAGTACCCCGGTGAAGTTATCATATTTTCCACATTGAATTTCCTTTCACCACTTCATTATTTTTAGCATTTAAATGCTGAGATGAGGGAAATCATATAATGAATTTCCTTTCATCATCTCTTTAGATTAGATGGGGGAAATCAATAATGAATTTCCTTTCACCATATGTCTATATATACTTTTGTTATGAAGTGGGGGCAATCAATAAGTATGTAACATACTCATGGAAAATATACGGCTTATTTTTTATTTTTTATTTTTTACAACAAAGGTCTGTCAACTTATTTAAATAGCTTTGGATTAATCTTCTTTGGGCCCTCAGACACTTTAACTTTATGGAAATCTAGGGGAAAACTTATTAATATTTCTTAGGGACTTCCCTTGAGTGAAAACAATCATTTTATTTCCGCTAGAATGACTAAAAAGGTTAGGATTAGCCCAGACATACTTCCAGTTCAGCCAAAGTTTAGGAGAAACATAGAATTTTACCTATCCTTGCTTTGAAAGTTAGTCTGAACGTTTCCAAAATTAAGATGGGACCTTTTCCTTTTTATTTATTTTTACCTTAACTGTCGTGAAATTTAGTGTCTCGTTCATTGGTACCTCTTAGGATATTTTTAACTCAGGTTCCCAGGTCAGAGTTCATACCTTAGTAGTTCATTGTATTTATAGCCAAAAGACTATTTACTTATTACCTTTTTGGTAAAGATTTGTCATGATTATTCATGCAGATTACCCTTTTAGTATAGTTGATCTCTTGAGTCCTTGACGATTTTCCTGCAAATAAAATGACCTGATAACTGTCAGACACTCATACAAATCTTGTGAACTGCTAGATTTTGAACTATTTTGTATTTATATTTTCTGTATATATATATTTAAATAGAAAAAAACTTACCGAAAGTGATGTAACTATACAAAAAACATGAAAACAAACCGGTATGTACAATGAGAGTTCAGAAACATATTACTACATGTAGTGTTTAAGGCATCGCCCATTTACAGGGGTGCTCAGAATGTCTCCATCGATATTTTCTAATGAAAAATCATTTTTTCCCTCTGAGGCCGAGACTCTATAAGGGCCAGAACAGATCGAATCGAACTTGCCATGTTTGCCAGTGTCTTCTCTTTTGGCTTCCCATTTTAGCACCAGATCTCCAGGGAGGAAATCTCTATCCTTAGCTTTTTGATCGAACAAAGTCTTCATTTTATCCTGATATCTCCGCAACTTTTCATTTACTTCGTATCTATTTTGCTGAACTTCAACCAGTTGATTTACCCTCCTGGTAATGTCGTTAGGTTCTTTGTTTGAATCTTGCCAAAGTTTCATCACTAGCAAAGCAAGATTGATTGGTAAAATGACATAAGTGCCATGTATCATCTGAAAAGGGGAAATCCCAATTGAGCTTTTGGTACTTATCCTGTTGGCCCACAGAGTGTATTTCAAATGGGTATGCCACGCTTTCTTGTTCTTAGTCAAGATTTTTTTGATCACGATTGTCAAACTTTTATAAGATGACTCAACTAAACCATTACCCTATGGATAATAAGCTATGGAGTGTCCTAATATGATGTTAAATTTTTGGCAGAAGCTTATCATGGCCATCAATTTAAACACTTGCACATTATCGATGACTATCTTTCGGGGACAGCCGAATCTGGATATAATATTTTCTTCCAGAAAATTGATTACCACTGAGTCAGTTGCACTTCTCATGGGAATAGCTTCCACCCAATTAGTAAAGTAGTCTGTTGCAATTAGAATCCACTTGTGTTGGGCGCTGGAATGTGGATGAATTTCTCCGATGAAATCAAGGCCCATTACTGAAAAGGAGCTTCGGTTTTAACTAGAACTAGAGGTAAAGCTGGGACTTTCAGTTTACTTGTAAACAACTGACAGGGAATACAAGTTTGGACTTTGGTGTTTACATTTGTGAATAGTTTGGGCGAGTAATATCCAACTCTTAAGATTTTATAAGCTGTAGCTCGCCAAGCGTGGTTTCCTCCACACACTCCCTCATGGAACTCATTTATAACCTTTTCGGTTTCAGTCTCGACTAAACAACTCAGCAAGAAACTTAGGGGATCTTTCCAATATAACTTTTCGTCTATGATAAAATATTTTATATCATGTAGCTTTAGTGTCCTGGCTTTAGATGGGGTTAGTTCACTAGGAAATTGAAGGGTCAATAGGTAAGAAACAATATCACGGTACCATACTGAAGAATAAAACATATCTTCAATCTCAATTGTAGGTGTAGCGATATTGAGTTCATTAATTTCTAGAAAACCCTTGTCTTCTTGCAGCCGATTTATTCCGAGTGCCTGTAAGTTTGATTCATCTAGGAATTTAGCTAGACCTTGGCCCTTAATGAGTTTTGTTGGTTTGACTTCCACATCGAACTCATGAATCTTAGATAGCCATCTGCCTCTTCTACCATCATTATCCGGCTGAACCAGTGTATCTTTAACAGAGCTTGTAGGGACATAGGCTATGATCTTCGAGTGTCATATGTACGTTCTAAAGGCCTTGAGAGCCTTGACCATTACACAAGCTTGTTTTTCTAGTATATTATATTTCAACTCAACATCTCTCAGACTTTTAATGAAAAAAACAATAGGTTGTTCAAAGCCTTCTTCGTTTTTCTGTAACAGTACATCTGCGATAGTGTGTTCGGAAGCGAAGGAAAAATAAAAAATTCTTTTGTGTAATCAGGACTTTCCAAGACTGGCACTTCGCTGATAAATTTCTTGATTTGTTGAAAATATGCTTTGGCTTCACTTGTCCACCTCGTCTCACTTTTCTTTTTCAACATATCTGTGATCATCTTCACAATTTCAATGAAGTTAGGGATGAATCTTCTCAAGAAATTTATTTTTCCTAAGAAAGATTGAATTTATTTTACATTTCTAGGGATGTTTATAGTATCTATTGCTTCAATTCTTTTGGGATCGATTTTGATTTCATCTTTAGACACTATATGACCCAATAGATTACCTTCTTGCATAGTGAAATGGGATTTTTTGGGATTGAGGGACAAACCAAATTTACGACATTTCTCGAAAGTTTGCTTTAGGTGCACGAGATGTTCTGCATCATATTTTGAAAAAAAAGTCAGATCATCGAGACAGATAAGAACAAATTTATCTCTCTCACCCACGAAGGCAATGTCCATGGCTCGCTGGAAGGTTTCCCCTACATTCATCAAGCTAAAAGGTGTTTTATCGTACATGAAGGTACCCCAAGGGGTAGTGAAAGTTATTTTTTCCTTATCATCTTGGTGTACTGCGATCTGATTGTAACCTGAAAAACCATCAATCATTGGAAATCTAAAACGTGGTGCATCTTAGGCAATGGGTAATTGTCTTTGAGTGACGATCGATTCAGGTTTCTAAAATCAACACAATGTCTATATTCACCATTTTTCTTTCTTACTGGGACTAAATTAGCCACCCACTCGGAGTATCTTAGTGGGATGATGATTTTAGTGTCTAGGATTTTTTTGACTTCCTTTTCTATCACCGACAGTAACATAGGGTTTATCTGTCTGAGTTTCTACTTAAAAGGTTTGACACCAGGTTTCAAAGGAATTTTATGTTCAATTATAGAAGTTTCATAAGTTCTTAGTTCGTCGTAAGACCAAGCGAAAATGTCTTTATATTTTCTAAGCAACTTGACATATTTACTTTTGGTTTCTGGGGACAGGTACTTGGATAACTTCACTAACCTAGGATTTTCTTTAGTACCAATATCACAATCCTCCACCTCCTCTGGTTGAGGATGCAAGGTGGACTTTAGAGGGATGTCATCCTGGTTAAATAACCTTTCCAAAGGAATCAGGCCCTTGGGGATCCGGTTATTTTTTAAAACAAGCATATCGTGGAATTCGTGGGGGTCTTCTCCTTCCTGCATGATCCAAATAAGATCATTTTGGTTTTCTTGGTCGGCATGCATTTCGACAAACTCGTCTATCGATTCTAAAAATTTGTGAAGCTGTTCATCATCCTCAAAAACTTGCCAATGCTATGTGTTATTCGGTATGGAAGGTCTGTGTTTCATTTGTATATGGTACTTCAGTTTAAAAGCAGTGGGGGGTGTGAATGTTGAGGCTGCTTTGGTTAACGCATCAGCCTGTTGGCTTTCAGTTCTTGGATTGTAGTGAACCTTGACAAAGGAGAATAAATTTTTGATCAGATCCTAGACTCAATTCCTGTAAGACCTTAACCTAGGATGTTTGGCCTGGTACTATCGGTTTACCTATTTTACGATTAGCTCAACGTCACCAAAGACTTCGAGTTTTTTTTTTATTTTCATTCTCCTAGTGGCTTCTATCCCTAACACTAAGGCTTCATACTCGCATACATTATTTGTGTGGTCCACATTCCATTGTAGCCTATAGGAAAAGGGGGTTACAAATTGATTATCAGGAGCCACAAGGAGTGCTCCAGCTCCAACCCCAAAATAGGACGAATTACTGTAAAAAAACATCTTCCACACACCATTGCTATATACATCCTTTTTCTTTTTTTCTTTTTTTGTTTGATCTTCTGTACAAATTTCATCTATACCTACATCAATATCATCATCAATGGATAAAATACAATTACCTAAATCTTGATCCGCAATATATACAGGGTAGTTATTCGGGTTGTGTGGATCACTTACCATGAATGCCAACCTGGTTTCTCTATACAGGCGTGTGAACTGTCCTCCAAAAAATGGAATCGTAGCATACGTCATGTCAAGCTGGAGAGAGCCTCCAAGCTTGGCACCCCAGGATCTGGATAACAACATACCATACTTCAGAGGAATATCGACAACCACCACATCCATTATGATACTTTTCGTAGGTATCTATGCAAGATTTACGACCAAGTCTTTAATCATGCCTATACATTTAACTTTTCTTGAATCGAACGAATATAAATCTCCATAAGGCCTGGTGATTTCAAGACCCAGTTTATCCATAATGGATTTAGGAATTACATTGTGGGAAGCTCCAGAATCTAACATGCAGTTATGTAGTAGGTTATCGAAGATGGTTAGAGTGATATATAAAGGGGCGATAGTGTCTTTTGCACCTTCTAAATGTGGGCTGAAAACTATATTTGGTTTGTCATCTTCTAAGTTTATAACGTCGGCCTGGCTTTCATTTTCTGAAAAAATAATCATCTTAGCAATTTGTTTTCTGTAGATTGGGTTTTTTGCCAGCTCGACAAGAGGTATGGGGATCTTTATCTTATTGATTTCATTTTCGAGATTAAAATTCCCCACAATTTTTTCATTCTCTAGGGTTTGGGCTTCGATCCCCTTCTTATTAGCTTTCTTTTGTGGTGAAGGTTTTTTTTCAGTTGCAGGAGCTTTCACTTTCTGTGTTTTGACTGTGGGTGTTTCAGCTGACTTAGTCTCGGTATGCTGTGTGTCCATGATGTTAGTTTTTTCATTCTACATTTTAGCATTTTTTGAAACCGTTGCGTCTATCTCACCCCTCGGTAAGATATTTTTCATTTGGACGATTGCGAGACTCCTATTTCTAGGCCTTAGATTGTGCTTCTGGTGAAGCTCGACCATTATACCATCTGCAATACCCTGGTAGGTCAAATCTTCAGAAGTACTGCTGTTTATGTCATTTTCCAATCTATTTTCTTTATTTAAGGATTTTTCATAATCTTGTCTCGATAAATAGGGTTGTGGATCATCATCGCCCAGATTGTTTATATCTTCCTCTGATTCCTCGAAATCTTCGAGGTCTTCCCCTCCTATAAAGTTTTCACTCTTAAAGGGGGTTTGGATTTTTTTATCCTCATTTTTAATTTGTCTCTGTTGAACTTGAGGATTGGGATTCCTTTTGAAATCCTTTCTAGGAAAATGGTCATTTTTTGTTTGATCTAATTCCATTTTCGAAAACTTATTGGACAGTTCTTTAATTATTCTAGCCATGTCATCCATTTTGTCTCCTGAAGATCTTCCTCATCCATAAGATCCTCCTTGTTCTCTGTACCTTCTGGTTTATTTGTTTCCAGTCTCCATTTTGGCTTTTAGCTTTCCTGAAGCCATCATGTTTGATTCAATTTCTAGGGCATCGTCTTGCATCTTGGTGAGGTCTACTGATCTCCTCTTGTCATATATCTAGACATTGCTTCATTGCCAACGAGCCTGTTCAGTACCCCAGTGAAGTTATCAGATTTTCCACATTGAATTTCCTTTCACCACTTCATTATTTTTAGCATTTAAATGCCGAGATGAGGTCAATCATGTAATGAATTTCCTTTCATCATCTCTTTAGATTAGATGGGGGCAATCAATAATGAATTTCCTTTCACCATCTGTCTATATATACTTTTGTTATGAAGTGGGGGCAATGAATAAGTATGTAACATACTCAGGGAAAATATACTGCTTAATTTTTTTTTTTATAACAAAGGTCTATCAACTTATTTAAATAGCTCTGGATTAATCTTCTTTGGGCCCTCAAACACTTTAACTTTATGGAGAATCTCGGGGAAAAATTATTAATATTTCTTAGGGACTTCCCTTGAGTGAAAACAATCATTTTATTTCCTCTAGAATGACTAAAAAGGTTAGGATTAGCCCAAACATACTTCCGGTTCAGACAAAGTTTAGGAGAAACATAGAATTTTACCTATCCTCTCTTTGACAGTTAGTCTGAACGTTTCCAAAATTAAGATGGGACCTTTTCCTTTTTCCTTTTTTTTTACCTTAACTGTCGTGAAATTTAGTGTCTCGTTCATTGGTACCTATTAAGACATTTTTAACTCAGGTTCCCAGGTTAGAGTTCATACCTTAGTAGTTCGTTGTATTTACAGCCAAAATACTGTTTACTTATTACCTTTTTGGTAAAGATTTGTCATGATTATTCATGCAGATTACCCTTTTAGTATAGTTGATCTCTTGAGTCCTTGACGATTTTCCTGCAAATAAAATGACCTGATAACTATCAGACACTCATACAAATCTCGTGAACTGTTAGATTTTGAACTATTTTGTATTTATATTTTTTGAATATAAATATATATATTTAAACAGAATAAAACTTACCGAAAGCGATGTAACTATACAGAAAACATGAAAACAAACCGATATGTACAATGAGAGTTCAGAAACATATTATTGCATGTAGTGTTTAAGGTATCACCCATTTATAGGGGTGCTCAGAATGTCTCCATCGATATTTTCTAATGAAAAAGCATTTTTTCCCTCTGAGGCCAAGACTCTATAAGGGCCAGACCAGATCAAATCGAACTTGCCGTGTTTTCCAGTGTCTTCTCTTCTGGCTTCCCATTTTAGCACCAGATCTCCAGGGAGGAAATCTCTATCCTTATCTTTTTGATCGAATAAAGTCTTCATTTTATCCCAATATCTCCGCAACTTTTCGTTTACTTCGGCTCTATTTTGCTGAACTTCGACCAGCTGATTTACCCTCCTGGCAATGTCATTAGGTTCTTCGTTTGAATCTTGCCAAAGTTTCATCACTGGCAGAGCAAGATTGATTGGTAAAATGACATCAATGCCATATACCATCTGAAAAGGGGAAATCCCAATTGACCTTTTGCTACTTATCCTGTTGGCCCACAGAGCGTATTTCAAATGGGTATGCCACGCTTTCTTGTTCTCAGTCAAGATGTTTTTGATCACGGTTGTCAAACTTTTATTAGATGACTCAGCTAAACCATTACCTTGTGGATAATAAGTTGTGGAGTGTCCTAATATGATGTTAAATTTTTGGCAGAAGCTTATCATAGCCATCGATTTAAATGCTTGCGCATTATCGGTGACTATCTTTCGGGGACAACCAAATATAGATAGAATATTTTCTTCTAGAAAATTGATTACCACTGAGTTAGTTGCGCTTCTCGTGGGAATAGCTTCCACCCACTTAGTAAAGTATTCAGTTGCAGTTAGAATCCACTTGTGTTGGGTGCTGGAATGTGGATGAATTTCTCCGATGAAATCAAGGCCCCATTTCTAAAAAGGAGCTTCGGTTTTAACTGGAACTAGAGGTAAAGCTGGGACTTTCTGTTTACTTGTAAACAACTGACAGGGAGTACAAGTTCAGACTTTGGTGTTTACATCTGTGAATAGTTTGGGCCAGTAATATACAACTCTTAAGATTTTATAAGTTGTAGCTTGCCAAGCGTGGTTTCCTCTGCACACTCCCTGATGGAACTCATTTATAACCTTTTCGGTTTCGGTCTCGACTAAACAACTCAGCAAGAAACCCAGGGGATCTTTCCAATATAATTTTTCATCCATGATACAATATTTTATATCATGTAGCTTTAGTGTCCTGGCTTTATATGGGGTTAGTTCACTGGGACATTGAAGGGTCAATAGGTAAGAAACAATATCACGGTACCAGACTGAAGAAGAAAACCTATCTTCAATCTCAATTGTAGGTGTAGCGATATCGAGTTCATTAATTTCAAGAAAACCCTCGTCTTCTTACAACTGATTTATTCCGAGTTCCTGCAAGTTTGATTGGGCTAGCAATTTAGCCAGACCTTGGACCTTAATGAGTTTTGTTGGTTTGACTTCCAGATCGAACTCCCGAATCTTAGCTATCCATCTGCCTCTTCTGCCATCACCATTCGACTGAACCAGTATATCTTTAACAGAGCTTGTAGGGACATAGGCTATGATATTTGAGTGTAATACGTATGTTCTGAAGGCCTTGAGAGCCTTGACCATTGCGCAAGCTTGTTTTTCTAGTATATTATATTTCAACTCAACATCTCTCAGAATTTTACTAAAAAAAGCAATGGGTTGTTCAAAGCCTTCTTCGTTTTTATGTAACAGTACATCTACGATAGTGTGTTCGGAAGCGAAGGAAAAAATCAGAAATTCTTTTGTGTAATCAGGACTTGCCAAGATTGGCGCTTCGCTGATAACTTTCTTGATTTGTTGAAAAGATTCTTTGGCTTCACTTGTCCACCTCGTCTCACTGTTCTTTTTCAACATATCTGTGATCAACTTCACAATTTCAGCGAAGTTAGGGATGAATCTTCTCAACAAATTTATTTTTCCTAAGAAAGATTGAATTTCTTTTACATTTCTAGGGATGTTTATAGTATCTATTGCTTCAATTATTTTGGGATCGATTTTGATTCCATATTTAGACACTATATGACCCAATAGCTTACCTTCTTGCACAGGGAAATGAGATTTTTTGGGATTGAGGGCAAACCAAATTTATGACATTTCTCGAAAGTTTGCTTCAGGTGCACGAGATGTTATACATCATATTTTGAAAAAACAGTTAGATCATCGATATAGATAACATCAAATTTATCTCTCTCACCCATGAAGGCGATGTCCATGGCTCGCTGGAAGGTTACCCCTGCATTCATCAAGCTGAAAGGCTTCTATCCTTGTATGCGTTTCCAGTGAGAGTGTATGGAAATCCTTTAATTCTATAACCTAGCCTTCCATCAAATTTAACCTAGCCTGTAACTGTTTTGCATGCTCCTTTTGCTGAGCAACCTGCACCTAACTTGCTTGTATCTTCTGGTTCATTTCATCCAGGCTTGATTTAAGTAATTGAATTTCTATCCTTTTGGTAGCCCTGGTCTGCTCCAAGATTTTACTCACCTCTTCTCTGATGTTTTTCTCAACATTCTTTAACTGATCTTGTAATTGAGCTATCATGTTATTACTCTTCTTTATCCTCGTTCTCATGCTTCCCATGGTAAAAAAGTTTGTTGTTTCCATGGCTCCCATGGAACCTGCTATCTCTATTGAGAAATCCTCCTCCTCCAAATTTTGTTCATCTATCAAGACTTTATGCTTTTTTACCATACTCCCCTCCTTCATATACATCTCTTGTTTCAGGATGACCTTCCTTTTTCTGCTGAAAAAATAATCAAAACGAGGAATCTCATCTATGGGGATAGAGGCGAGGTCATAAACAAGAAGGGCTCATGTCTGTGGGAATCCAAAAGTGGACTATAAGGGGATTAAGGAAGCTATGGTACTTCCTATCTCTATAGACCCTTTCCCTCCTATCGCCTTAGGCATATTGACATCAACACCAGGTGATGAAGGGGGAGTAAGCTTATTGGACTCGGGAGGTCTCCTCGACCTACTCTCTGCTTCTGTCTCTGATTTTTTTGTCTATAAGGCCTCTTTGTTTAGTGGGGGCCTTTTCGTATCCCGTGGGACTTTTTCAGGAATGCCCTTCTTCTGTGCTTCCTTTTCGAAGCTTGGGGGAACATTTTCTTTCTCTGGAGGCTGAGTTGATGCTTCTCCTAGTAATACCCTGGGTAAACCACTTCTCTGATGTTTCTGGAAGTTCAGGAAATCATTTTGCAAGTCAAGTGACAAAGTTTGAAACCTGGCGAGCACTTCATCATAACTTATAACTCCTCTGAACATGTCTTCACAAGGGGACTGCTCATGTTCGTATTCTTTCAGATTGCAGTCAACTTGGTGATTACCCACAATTTTATAGGGATCATATTTCCTGTGATCAAGATTTAACAACTTTATCTCTCCTAAAGCGACTGCCTCAACCTTGGAATGCCCTAGATTGAGTAGAGAATATTTCCCAATCTGCACAGGGAAAATATGCCAGAATCTCTTTTGGGCCACTTTTAGTTCATTTCCAATGCCGCCTATTACTATCTGACGAGCCACCTCCCTGCATACCAGTCTATTAGGGAGGGATTTTGGTAGTGCGTGGGGAGGGATTGAACATCTGAAAACCCTAATGTAGGAAATTTTTTTCTCTATAAACCAATCAATGACGGCCTTGAGATTTTCCATGATTGACTCAGAAATATGGGGAGGCTCGTAGCCATACATCATCTGGTGCACCGGAATCACCACGAAGTGGTAGATTTCGCAGAAGTAATCCTTAGCATTTTCTTCCCACAACTTAGAATAATATTCATGAATGGGTTTATTTGAGGTTGGATTCGAACTCCAATTCATTAGAGGGAAAGGGGTCATGAAGCATATGGTGTCCATGATGTAGGCAGACATATAGAAGGCCACTTGTTGGCCCTTGTATTTTGCATTTTGGTACTCTGTCACCTCCTTAGATAAATTGTCTGATAGGATTTTGTCCCAGTTGAAACTAAAACCTTTAGCTGCTTCATGAAGAAGAGGCACCCATGCCGTAGGGAAATGAGTGGGGATTTTCTTTCCGAAGAGTCTGCAAAGCATCATGGATACATAGACCATGTATTCATTCAGTGAGGCTATGGCATATTTCCCGTGAGTATCGGCCCTGAAATTCACTGGCACTCCCCACCAGTCTCTAATTATATCAGGGTATGTCTGATCTGCCTCTGCGCATTCCTTTCTTTGGAATTTGGCTATGAATTCAAAATTATAAATATACTTAGGATTAGGGGATAGCATGTACATTACTTGTATATGTTCCAGCCTGAAGGAACTGATGACGACCCCACGACTGTCCAGAATGCTCCTTGTCTTCGCGTCTGCTCTCTCCAAGGCCCAATACATCATGTCATTATATGG
Organism: Picea sitchensis; assembly: GCA_010110895.2. Lineage (NCBI taxonomy): Eukaryota > Viridiplantae > Streptophyta > Pinopsida > Pinales > Pinaceae > Picea > Picea sitchensis. The sequence goes on from SNQJ01S0097592.1 coordinate 29,408, forward strand.
CATGAGCCGTGGGTGTGATGCCATTTTATGAAGTTCGGACTCCGCTATGTCCCAGATTTTGTTCTCAGAATCATGCGGGAAGCTCTTAATTTCGTAATCTAGATTCTCGAAGATTTGCCTCCAAGATTTGATATAATCAATAGCGTGGGGTGAGGTGAGGTATCAGCTACGACATCTCCTTCTATACCTGCGTTCAACATTTCCCTCAACTTTATTAAGTACCCTCTTAGGTGCCATAGCGTTCACACTAGATTGAAAACCTACTTGCAGAGAAAAATCTATAAGCCAGGATAAACAAAATTAGCTCACGATTGTAAAAATGAGAATAAAATTCGAATTACAGAGCCTTTATTTCCTTTAATTTCCTTTAAACGAATGTACTGAGACAGTGGGTAAGACTTTAACGTCTTAATGAACAAAGATATGTTTATTGATACACAATTAAGTTCAAAATATCTTTAATCGTCCGTTGYAGATATTCTCATATATCGGCTATTTCAAAATGGAGTTTCGAAATGACTGTTTTATGAAACACCAAATTGCGAAACGCGAAAATGAGTTTAAAKATTGTTAATCATGTTTTAGAACGACTTAATTAAAGTTTTAGACTTTGTTTTAGAGTTTATGATTTTTCATTTCGGAGTTTTGGGGATCACGCACCCAAGAGACATGTCATATGAAACCCCCGAATTGCGAAATTGCGATAAGCTTAACTTTGGTGTTTGATCATTGTGTTAACTCTAATTAATAGAGATTTAGGAGTTGATTTCTGGTTTTCGGAAATCGAGAATCAGGATTTTAAGGATCTATATTTCGAAAATACTTTGTTAATAGGAAACCTGAAATGCGATAGATTTATGATTCATTAATTATGATTAGGGGTTTACTCAATCACGCTTAGAGCAAACTTTATGAAGAACGCGTTAGGACTCATAACATTCACTCTTATTATTTATTTGCAATGAAACCTCTTTCGGGATTTCGACACCGGGATTTTGGAGTTGTTGGCTTTGGAATTGGCAACTCTATGAAACGTTGAATCCCGAATTAAAAGAAAACCCTTTTTTTTAGTTAAGGGCGGCTCCATACTAGAAAAATACGAAGTTTTAGCTTATAGATAAAATGTTTAAAACTTGTTTCAACACCCCTAATGGATGAGAACTAGTGGGTGTATCATATCCCTTGCTATATTGTTCAATATTCAAGACCTGCCTATAACCCTAATTGTAATGCAAAGGGTATAGGTCGGCCCCACCTTAATGTGACTAGTAATTAATGTAAAAGATAATTAATCGGGTTAATATTAATTATATTATAAGTTAGTGAGGTCAGACATGTTGTGCCAATAGACACTTATGTTGATAGGTTTAGGTTATTATAAGTAAAGGTAAATTCCCCAGTGAGGAATCATATCTTTCATGTGTGTTTGGAAATTTCAGCAAGTACACCTTCTTGGGAAAAGTGCACACCTCTCTTGGGGGCTAGTCTTCTAGGGTTTGAGCACCCTCTTGTGTGCTAGGTATTATTGGTGGTGAAGTTATTTCTATTGAATAATATAGCAAAGGATTTGGCTTGGTTTTCTTCCCTTGTTGAGACGGGTTTCCCGAGATACTTCTTGTGTTCTTGTGCATGGTGTTTCTTCTTGTGATCTTGGTTGCTGCAACATTATTGTTTATGGGTAAGTGAAATGATAAAATGGAATGAAATTCATGCTTAACCTATATTATCAAAAATCAACATGGTTTTAGAGCATAGGTCTTGAAGAACCCATTGCACAAACAACTTTTAGCCATCCTCTCTCTCTTCTGCTAAAACTGTATGACCCTCCTAGGGTTCCCAAAAAATCCATATGGCCTGCTCTTCTGGAGGTTCTCATCACTTGAAACTTCGACGTTGGGGATAAAAATGGTATAGGAGTGTATGGCCTCCTTCAGCGCACCTCAATCAAGCTTCAAATCAAAATTTCGAGCATTTTGAAATTTTGGCCCTAGGGTTTCTAGGGTTTCACCAATTTCTGCAGAAATTTCAGTATTAGGGTTTGTGCAACTCATTGAAGGAGCTCTTCATATCACCAGTGTTCTCTCATATTTCAAAGGCTTATTGTTGGAAGTCATAAGTCCAA
>SNQJ01S0097592.1:31539-43427 GCA_010110895.2 Picea sitchensis
AACCCTAATTGTAATGTAAAGGGTACAGGTAAGCCCCACCTTAATGTGACTGGTAATTAATGTAAAGGATAATTAATCTGGTTAATATTAATTATATTATAATCTAGTGAGGTCGACCCTGTTGTGCCAATAGACACTTATGTTGATAGGTTCAGATTAGTATAAGTAAAGGTAAATTCCCCATTTAGGTATTATATCTTTCATCTATGTTTGGAAATTTCAGCAAGTACACCTACTTGGGAAAAGTGCGCACCTCTCTTGGGCGCTAGTATTCTAGGGTTTGAGCACCCTCTTGTGTGCTAGGTCTTATTGGTGGTGAAGGTCTTTCTCTTGAAGAATATAGCAAAGGATTTGGCTGGGTTTTCTTCCCTTGTTGAGACAAGTTTCCCAGGATACTTCTTGTGTTCTTGTGCATGGTGTTTCTTCTTGTGATCTTGGTTGCTGCAACATTATTGTTCATGGTTAAGTGAAATTCTAAAATGGAATGAAATTCATGCTTAACCTAGCTTATGAAAAATCATCAAAAATCAAGATCAACTTGCCACATATTGGTGCCCACTTGACTCTGCATAATAGCCTTTATCAGTCATGAAATTTAATTAAAAAACAGACAAGTCTACAATAGGACCATGCTATCATAAAAGAGAATTAGGATTTCGATGAATTAAAGAATGAATGAAAACTGAATTATCTCAATAAAACTCAAAGAGCCGACCTTAATATGCTTTCTCCTTCTATTCTCCTCTTGTTCCTCCTTCTCTTTTTTCCTTTAAGCAATCAAAATTAGTTGAAGTAGTTAAACTACCTCTTTAGTTAAGTTAACTAAAACTCAACCAACTTTTTAGTTAAGGGGGAAAAGTAATAAAATAATAGTAAGGGTCTTTAATAAATAATAACTAGTAGGTGAGACCCCTTATGACTCCCTTTAGTTTCTTTAACAAGCATAACACAACTATTTAATCAATAAAATACATCCCTCCTTGTGGATCCCATCAATACTCTCATAATTTGACAATTTATATCAATGATAATTGGAACTATATCCAAAAATATAATATCCATATATCCAAAAAATAGTGTGTTGTCCAAAATTTCAGAAGTCAACAGTTCTCAACAATCAATAAATAAAAACACTTAAAACCCATATTTTCCACTCTGGGAGGCAATATTCCCCTTGTTGTTTCTGTCTCCCTTTGATTTCTCTGAATTTTCCTTAGGATGTGTGGAGCCTTTAGGCCTAATTTCACTGATAACATGAAAACAATAATCTCTCAAATGCATGTGAGATGATACAGATTTGGCAGAGTCATTTGAGGGAGAGGAGGGGGCATCATAGACTTTTCCATTATCAAGAGCATGGTGGGCCTCAATTTTTAACCTTTTACTTGTGTGGGAAGACTGTACTAGTCAGTGGGCAGGGGCAACTTGGACAATTTGATTAACAGGTGGAGGAACAAGTAGAGACAAGTTGAGCAAGCCACGATGTTGGGAGATTATCGGGTGGACAATCTCTTGTCATTTGTATTTTTCAGGGACTTCAGGTTGTAACGAGACATGAGGGGGAATTGGGATACTAGGGACATGTGGGGCTTGGAAAGGAGGCCTTTTTGGCCTAGGTTGGACCACTCCTTGTCCAATCCAGTTAAAAAATCCAGCTCGAAATAGCTGGCTCAACTCTTGTGAGTCTTCATCAAAATGTATAGAAAACCTTGGCCTTCTAGGGCCCTGTTCCAATTTCCTCTTCATCTGTTACCCCGACCATGGCTACCTCTGCTGAAAAATCTCATTCCTATATGCATTACTTATTAGCAACTAGTTTCTTCAACAAACCATACATGGCATCTCTTTAAATATGAAACAAAGTTTGGCTCAACAACACATTAGACTCATGCAATCCAATCCATAAAATCGTTTAATACTTGTCAATGAGCATGGGGTGAATAAGGGTTCTGGGATGTATGAGGGATTGTATTGAGCGAAAAGTGGTAAAATGAAGGGGAATCAATCATGATTACTACTCAAAAAATCATCAAACAATCAATTGTATTGTAAATCAAAACATATCACTGTAACTCATCCATGTGCCATCCTTTAACTGATATAATATAGAGATTTTATTTAACTATAATTTAATTTTAAGAACATGGAGTGGATAGTGAATATGGGAAGGCCATGGGACTTGTAATGTGCGAAAAGTGAGAGAATGGTAGGGAAAAAATGAATATTGTTCATAAAAAAATCAAGTAATCCTTAAACACAACTTTGTAGTCAATACAAAACATACCAATACCAATTCAATAATCACTGTGTATAAAAAATGTTCACTATTCCACATTCAAAATCTTCAAAATTTCTTAAATAACACAGTCTGCAATCATAGTCAGAATTGAAACGACTTTCAATAGTCCTGTTAAGAGAATACTTGGTCTCGAAATTCTTTCCTTTCATTTAAAGAATCGAAAGAAAACACACATCAATCATTGCTCCACCTCTATCCATACTATAAAAATATCATGCATTGTCCATCAATTCACAATCGGTCAAATGAAACATATGCACTGGTCCCTTTCCATATTGAACATACCTCTAAAACATGCCCGATTTCATACACTCCCCATCATATCAACCAATAAAACTTTGCAATGAAACCATAGTAAATATAAAACCCGAGCTTCATCACTGCTGATGCAATTATTTACAATATGCACGATACTTCCATAATAGATACACAGTGAACATAATGAAATAACATAGTCATCAATTTCATAACTCGCTATGATCCTGATCGGGACTAGTGAAACACACAGTAGTCACCAACTTGTAATTAACACCATGATGCAAGAACACATCAATCCAAAGCATAATGAAAAAAAGGAATCCCTTTGACTGCATATTATTACTCACCCCCGATCACAACTTTTCAACTAATTTAATCAATCAAAGATGAGATAGGTACTCGATGCAACTCTCATAACCACTCAACCAATCTATGACAATCAACAAGATGCCCAACAAGAGTGAGAACAGTTGGGGATGATTAAAATCGGGCTCTGTAACAATGAATACAAAGAAGCAATCAAGAGTTCACTCATTCATCAATAACACAGAGAGACTGTAGGTGCTCAAAACATATCGACCAATAGGCAAAGACCCTTCGATACAAGCACGTAGAATGACAGGGTTCCTTATAACTCTCGGTTTGTGAAACACCGCAACAGTTCAACGATAGGTAGGGTAGGAAAACGATGCAGAGGAGAAGTGAATGTACACTGGATAGTAAAAAGTACCCATAGCACACAGAGGTATAACCTCTGTCCACTTCTCAAGAGATGAATCAATGGATAACAATGCCAGTGGGAATGCAGAACCCGAGGCATAAATTATATCACCCAACAACCATAAAGCATATACCTTGGCATAATGACCACCCTAAGACCGACTTCTAATCAAATTCTAAGATACGTCGATGCCAAGACCATGAAAATAATCCCACGACCATGTGAATAAACCCACGACCATGACTCTAGAAAATAAACAATGACCAAATGGAAGTTCAGAAAATAGAGAACAACCAAATGGCAGTCTGAATACGACTGGACAAGGTTACCTTCATAACTGTGAGGAAGAAAACAACAAGGATAAATAGAGCACAACCCTCCATCAATAACACAGATAAATGATACCCATATCCACTTAAAAACCACAGAGAGACATCTCGATTTTCACCAACAGAACAACCACTGAATTCACAACTCAACCAAACCAATTCTTTTAATTGCAAATCGAACAACCACACAGTCATTCCAGAGAGAAAACCATGCATTTACATAGTTGAAAATCTCAGGAAAACACAAACCAAAGCATTAATGAGCCATTGTTCAGTCATACACAGAGCGTAATTCATGGATGGGTGAAAAAGAACCATACCTGTAACTGATAGCTTAAAAGGGGCGAGTTGGCCAAGTGTTTTCTTCCCAGGCTTGAATTTCAGAGCTTAACCACCAACAGATTGAAATGAAACAATAATCATAATAGGGTGATGAACTGATGGGGGGAGGATGGAGTGACATGAATTTACTTCACGTCATTTCCATCTCCTCTTCATTTAATTCTAAAGTACACGACATCCAACACTCACCATATCGTTTAACCATGGCATTAATTTCCAAACCATTGAAATCTGCGACGACATTTCTTTCCAAATGCGCCACCCAAAACATTCACATTAACCATTTCCAAATTTCCATACCATACCATATGTATTTCCATATCAAATGCGCCCAATATAACTCAAATGCAAATTTCATAGCCACTAACCAACAATTAATAGTTAGGATTAACACTAACTTGTTTCCATTTAAATTGGACATAACTCCTAGCATAGCATAACATAGATCCTTTCTTCTAGGATTTTTTTTATAGTTTCATCATTTTTATTTTGTTTATATCGTTACTTAACATATTTCTTGTGCATGTGTAGCCAGGTAATAATAATGGTGACATGAATAAACATAGAAACTGTAAATATATGCCAATCATAACATAAAATTAAAGCTTCGAATAACAAAACATCCCATAAAATGCATCATCCACCTGTCACTATGTTAAAACGAAACCAAGACTACATTGTCAACCATATAAGACCCTGTAAGCAACATCAAAACAAAAAAAAATATGTGTGATATGATTATCTCCAAGCCTCCAGTCTACAAGGGGGTCCCACCTACTAGTATTATATATCATTAGCATAGTTTAAATAATAGGCTTTAGCAATGCTTTGCGGGAGAAATTCCTCCTTGCGATTTTAATCATCAACAAACTGGGGACTTCATGGGGAAATCTGTTTCCAACATATTAAGAACTCATAATGTATGGTTTCACATACCAAGAACAACATATCAAGAAGATATAACCAAAATGATTATGCAACAAGGGGAAGTGAACGGATTTAATGGAAAAAAGACCAAGAATTTGGGAATAACTCATGGAAAGTGTTAAGTATGAGGGGGATTATCCCTGTATGTATAATCATTCAACCAGAAATTGCTCTTGACTTCAAGGATAATTTTTTTATGGACTTTCTCTTTTGAATATCAAAATGGAAAGCAGAAGCAGGAAGTAACCAATTATCTCATAAGACAATAGTGAAAGCAGATAAAAAATTCAATGATGTCTTCAGGGGGAACATCATAACAGCTGTGTAAGCTCGATTGTTATTAACTAACAATACCTTGCAAGAGTGTCACTGTGGAAGAACTGATCCAAAATTTTATTCTTGACCAAAAATTGAACTCAAAAGATGAAAAACAATAAATGTGATAACATAATGAAACCGCAAAATTTAAAACAACAAAAATAAAATGACAGAATTGCAAAATCAGAAGGAAAACTACTAAAATGAAAGCAAAATTGAAAACTGTTTTGAAAGCAGAATTGAAAAAGCAGTAATAAAACTACCAAAAATGAAAACAAAACTGAACTACTAATATACATAACAATCCAAACAACGTTTAACTCTTCAAGTTGTTTCCACATAGTGTTTTAAGTGAGATCCGTTAGTGCTGTAGGAAAACAATCGCTCTTGTAAATCTTTTAGAATGTAATATTTTTCACCGAGGACAAAAAATATCTTGAAAGGACCCATCCATAATTCTTGAAACTTTGAGACAATTGATAGTCTTTTAGAGTACAAGATTAGATCATCAATATAGTTATGAATAATCTTGCTGATCAAATCATCAAAATTTATTTGCCCAGGTCTTTGAAAAGTGGCACCTGCATTAGATAAGACAAAATACATATGTTCATAAGAAAAGGTGCCCCAATGAGTATTAAAGGTGGTTTTATATTTGTCTTCCCTTTTTACCTTGATTTGATTGTAACTAGAAAAATCGTCAAGTAAGGACATCATCTGTGACCTTGCAACTTGTTGCAAAATCATTTCCATATTAGGGGAGAGGAAAGTGATCTTTTATACTAACCCAATTCAACCCGCAAAAATCTACGCATAATCTGATCTGACCAGTTGTTTTTTGAACGGGAACCAAGTTGGAAACCCATTCAGAATACTGGACCAGAAAGATGATTCCATCCTTCAAGAGTTTTTCCAACTCCTTTCGAATAATTGCTTCTAGTGTAGGGTTGATAGGTCTTTATTTTTGCCTAACTAGTTTTATGCCTTCCTTGATGGGAATGGGATGCTATATGAGAGCGAGATCAAAACCACTAAGATCCTCATAAGACCAAGCAAAAACATCTTGAAATTTACCAAGCAGTTTGGCAAACTTCATTCTTTCTTCATCAAAACATTGGGCACCTATTTTAACATTCTTTGGAGACTCGGGTGTTCCAATGTTCAAGGATATGGTTTCACCCACCTTCCCTTTTTACTCCTCTTCTTTATGTTTCTCTTTATTTCCTACATCACTCGATGACAATGAACTCTCTAGAGGAGTCAAGCCCTTAGGAATCTTGTTATCTTCCATGGATATAATTTCCTTMGGATTATAAGGTTCATTTTGAATGAAAGCACATATGCTCTCATMACTAGGGAATACCTTCCATGATTCTATATTGTCAGGGATATGTGGATGATATAGAGATTGAAAAGTACGATCAATTCTATGTGGCATAATTTTCCGATTAGGAGAGGTTGCAAAAATAACTAACTGATCAAACATTGAGTTCAATTCCCTCTTAACATGAGTAATGTTGAAAGAAAGTAGGTTCGAGATAAGTTCCCAAACAGTTTGGGTGTAGCGTTTCATCAACTTGTTTCTAGGAGAGTATACATTACGTACAAGGTTCACAACAAGCTCAAAATCCCCAAAAACTGTAAGGTGACCACAACCCAGATTATAGGAATTCTCAATGCCTAATAATAAGGCTTCGAATTCAATGACATTGTTTGTAAAATCAAACTCTAACCTATAAGAAAAGTTATGAATTTTTCCCATAGGAGAGTACAAGATAATGCCAACTTCGTTTACTTCATTAGAGCACGAACCATCAAATTGCAAGTGATACATACCGTCGTCTAAGTCGATTTGTTCCAAGGGAGTGTTATCCTCCTCGACAAAGATGGAATACACACCTAGGTCCTCTTCAATATAATTCACATTAGGTTGTGGAACACTTTCTATGTAAGGTGAAATCCTTCCCTCTCTAAGGAGTGTGATGTTTTTACCATTTCGAGGAACGAATAAGTGTGTCCCGTTAAGTGAGAGGTATCCACCTGTCAAATCTTGACAATCTTTTCCTAAGATGATTGAGTAATTGTTTACTGGCATATCAATTACCTGAATATTAAGGGTTGTCTTTATTTCAGGGTGTGTGCACAAAACCAAGGTCAAATCTTTGATTTCACCTATGGTCATTTGTTGTAGACTATTATAAGAGATCATGCTTCTGGCGTTTTCATTTGTATAAGACAAGCCTAGATTTTCCATAATAATCTTCGACATTACACTTGGGCCCAAACCGTTATCAATTAGGCAACAATGGGCGATCTTATCCATAATATTTACAAAAATATAAAAAGGGGGATTTTTTACAGGGTATCTAAATTTATGTACACCTACTTTATTTACAGACGAATCCTCTTCATTTACCTCTTCATAGAGGTTGTCTACAAAGACATATTTTTTTTCCATGAATTGTTTTAGATGGCTCTGTTGTTTAGGGACGACAACCATGTCCAGAAGGGTTGCATCTGCTTTGATGTTGGCCAACTGATTTAGAATATTATATTTGGAAGAGGGGAGAGGGGAGGTAGTTCCTTGACTATCAAGAGCCCGAGGAACTTGAACAATAGTAGTTGGTGAGGATGAGCTCGGGCTAGAAGAATTGTGGGGAGGATCATATTTACCTTTGGGAGCCTAGGATTTGTTCCTAATATTGATGATCATGACATCCTCTGGATCTACAAAATCTAGGACAACGATGGTAGTTTCTGGTCTTTTACCAAAGATCTTATCTTTGACACTCTTCTTTACCTCACATGTGGTTTCCTCGTGGTGTTCCTCACAAAATTTACACCAACTATGAGGCATGATAGCTTTAGGCTGAAAATTATTTTCATTTGGATTTCTAGAGAGGGGTGTAGAAGAGGATGAAGATCTAGGGGTAAGAGGAGAGACATTTCCCTTTCGCTCATATGCTATCATACGATTATTCATGTCTTGTACAAGCTGTAAGAGGGCGGACATGTCTGCATGTTTAATTGATTCTCCCTGAGGAAGACATGTTCTTTCAAGTTGTTCTTCATACTCTACAAAAGTATGCAGAGTGGAACCAAGGTTATCAATGGATTTTTCCTCAAGCCTATGATGGAAGGGGGAAGGTAATGCATTATAATAATGCATGAAAGCAACTTGGTTATGAGGTCGAATGAGTTCAGGGATTTGATTGTATAACTTGGTGAAACACAAGTTGAAGGAATTGATGGTTTCACCATCCTTATAAGCGATGTTATTGTATTCTTGTAACCGCTCAACTAGGATTTTGGATTGCCCATAGGTGGATTTGAACCAATAGACTAACTCCTCCCAAGTAGACAAAATCTTAGGAGGAAGTTCAAAGAAATCGGCCTCAACCTTCCCTTCAAGGGAATTGACAAATAAACGCATGCAAGTATCATTGTCATTGGCTCCTATGTTATGACAGGCATTAGAAAATGCCACTAAGTGTTCATTTGTAGTGATAATGTTATTCCCCGAAAACCTAGGAAGATGCTCTTTGAATTTAGGAATTGGATGAGTAGGAGGTGCTAGGTTCAGAGGAGAGGAAACATGCCATAATGTGGTTGTAGCATCTTCTTCAAATTGAAAAATCCCATACTTTTGAATGACTTTGGTGGGGTTTGTGGTAGATTGGACAGGGACTTGGTGACTATATAAGCTACCAATCACTGACGAAACTGAAGACTGAGATGAGGAAGCACTTCCAGTGCCACCAGATCCACCACTAGATGCCATCTTGTGGATAATAGGTAAGGGAGAGAAAGACAAACAGGAAGAATCAGAGAATCAAAAAAGGTTCTCCTTAGAGCAATTTGTTGGGTTGATAACAAAATGTTTTTTCTTCCTATTTCAACAATCAGATTAATTTTAGGTGATAAGCCTCTTCTTCTCCTAGAAACACGAGGGTCTAAGGACATGAAAAGAAGGTCAAAGATGAAGGAAAAAGAAAGTTATGGCTGATTCCTAGGCTATCTATGTCTAGCTTCCCGACGTTCTTGGGCACTTATGTCTTGTTGAATTGCTGCTCATGAACGATTAAGCGCAGCCTGAGTATTAGCAGTGTCTAAACTAGTGTTAAACAAATTTAAAGTAATGCTGGTCTGATCTTGAAGACTGGGCTCAATATTAGGCTATCTTGCAACAGGTGCAATCATTAAGAAATGAAACAGTCAAATAATTAATATCATAAAAATATATCTATTCGATGATAATTAAGCATAAAAAATCAACGAGAGAGATATTGAAGATCTCCCAAGTATGGTTGCCAAATAAATGTTGTGGAAAAGATATGAAATGATCTTACTCAAGAATTTTCAGATCTTACTTGGCTAAAGCAAGATAGTCGGGAATATCACCCTATGTTTATAGCCATAAAAAATTGTTTCATAATCCACAAGTATTGGTTAGAAGTGCTTAGGCTGATTTTTTTTATAAATGAAAGATTGTTGAAAAATTCCATATTTATGTAATTTTCTGAATATAAAAAATGCAAAAATAAATGTAGAGACATAAGTATAAACACCAAGTCAATAATCAACACACATGAGACATAAAGCAATCGTTTATTCCATTACAATTTATCAAAAGAATAGTTCTCTTTACAAAATTCCCTGAGAATGTTTGGACCAAAGTCAAACTTAGATGTCCTCGATGAAAACCATACAAAAGAACCCGTGACGAAAAGTAAAAACCTGAAATTTAAAAGGTGGAAAAGCTTGCCATAGATTGCTACCCACTCGACTATGCACAATATCCTTTATCAGTCATGAAATTTAATTCACAAACAAACAAGTCTACACAGACTATTAAAGATAGATCAACACCTTTGAAAAACAAGTGTCTGAATGATGTAATTCAGCCCTGAATCTTGCTGTCTACAATAGTGTTGGATTATTGAGAAGGGGGTGAATCAGTAATAGAGAAATTTAATCCTTTTTCACCATAAAATGCAAGTGTTATATCAATGTAGCATTATGATCCAATAGTTGTAGAGTAAATAAACAATGAACAAATGAACAATCACACACATACACAATACACCAGTGTTTTACGTGGAAACCCAAAGTGGGAGAAAACCACATAATGTTTTTTCTTATATTTCTTTAATAATTACATTCATTGGAAGCACCAACTTCCTTTATTTTCCAGTTGCAACTAGAAGGAGGCTCCAACCCCCTAGTTTCTCAGGCTATAACTGTTATGAGGGAAAAACTCTCTATGGCTAAGGGTAAACCACAACAGACAGGTATGATTGTAGAAGTCAACTCAATTCCATTGTATGCTATATAAACTAACGTGCAAGATAAGAAAGAGGCCTACCTCGATCCAACGTTCGATGATGTTCCACCATTGAGCACTTCGACCCAAAGATTTATACCTATAATAAGTTCTCAACAAAAAAACATAGCAAGTACAAGGTGATAGTATAAAGGGGTTAGCACATTAGATAACATAATCCATTAATAAACATTACAAACATGCCCATGGATAATAATCATATATTTTCATGATACCAATAGGACGGGAAAGGAGTATTTCTATTAATGATGGATCAACAGAAGTGACAACATTACAGACTTCTGTGTCAGCACGGTTCAAAACTAAGGAACCAAGTTCCTTCCAACTAGGCCTCCACCACTTCAATCCTCCACCAAAGGCAAGCTCATAGGAGAGAGACAATGAGGTTCTCTCAACAACAGGGAAAGAGCTTGGGGGATGAAAACTGTGTTCAGACTTGAGGGACAAAGGGATGTAGACTCAATATGAAGTAATTTCTTTAGAGTAACTTTTCTCTCAAAGTTGAATGCTTTCTCCTCTTTTCCATAGCTTGGAATTGTGCTTTTATAGTCTTCAAAATGCAACTGAAGGGCCAAGTCAGAACATTTCTAGTATGTGGAAGGCCAAGGATCAGAGATCTCTTGTCGTGACATGGAAACCTGACTCCATTTTGTATTTTCTGGCACAAATCCCGATGTACACGAGCTGTAGTGGAGAAGCAAGCGTATACACATGTTGTATAGCAGATAGGGCACATATATGTGGAAAAATGTGTACTTTTTGGCTCTGGATTCATAAAAAAGGGATGATAAGTCTGCATAGGGAAATGGAAAAAGGCCCTTTGTGCAAGATAACAATGGTGGGGAAAATATTGCTATAACAACAACCTGAGGGAATCTCCAACTCCCCAATTCTCTGGTTATAACTAGAAGGAGGCTACAACCCCCTATATTCTCCAGCTACAACCGGAATGTGGCTACAACCACCTGTCCTTTCCCCATACAACTGCTATGACATAGAATTAGAATGATGGAACCACTGTCACACTATAACGATGATATATACCACTATAACAACATGTACCAATCAACTTGTACCATAAACAAGTGCATCAACCATGCACCAACCTGTACCAAACAACCTATAATCAACCTGTACCATAAACAAGTGCATTAACCATGCAACAACCTTACCAAACAACCTGTAATCAACCTGTACCATGTATGTACCAATCATGTATCAACTACTCATTAACTATGTCTCATCAAGATGTACCAACATCATCAACTATACACCTCATGTATGTGCAAACTCATCAACTACTTGTCTCAACCATGTACCCAACATGTACCTCAACCAAAATCCCTCATC
>SNQJ01S0097593.1:0-10220 GCA_010110895.2 Picea sitchensis
ATATATATATATATATATATGGTGTTTTTTTTCTATTGACCATGTTGATGATGTACTTAATTTATATGTTGATGTTGATGTGTATATTGTTAGGTCATGTTAGATTTAGATGTTAAATGTGCTTGATAGATGTGTATGTTAAATGATGTTTGTTAGATGTGTGTGATGATGATGTTAGAAAATGCTTGTCTTTTGTTAGATGTGATCACAATGATGATGCCTTGTTAAATTAGTAGATATGTGTGCTAGCTAATTAATGACGTTTATATGTGCTAGAGGTATATATAATTAGATGATGTTAGCTAGCGAATATAAATGTGTATTTTAGATGTTTATGTTTGTTATAAGATGGTTATCATCATCATGTTTATTTTTATAAATTACAAAGTTCAATATGGTTGAAACTATAATTATAAAATTGAAACTATAATTGCATAGATAGTTCATTATACATATACAGTCTTACTAAAAAAGAAAACAAAAAACAAATTACATATGAATAAATATTATTTTATGTTGTACTAATTACTCTTTTGAATAGACTCTTCTACACTAAAAATTGTTATTATAAAAAATTTATGATCCCCAATGATAAACATTCTATTGGATTTAAAATTTTATGGATGCAAATCTTCCTATTGTTATTTTGGTCATTATTTCGTAAGTTAATTGCTATCAAATTTTAAAATATTACTTCATTAATTGTGGTTTTACTCCACATTGGGGGCATAATTTTATAAATATTTTCAAAATAAATGATAAAAGTATGTAAACTAACAAACACTACTTTAGTTAAAAACCAAATTATCACAAAATCATGTTATAAATTTAATTTTTTAATTATAAACCACATTTTTTTGTTAATATTACTTTTAAATCTACAAAATAAATGAACATAAAATCAGTTTTTGAATCATCATTTTAGCATATCCTCAAAAATGTTGTACTATTAAACATGCATATCAACCATATCATTACATCTAATTATATCAACATAAAAAGTAGAATTTCATATCCCATTAAAAATTCAACTGGACATTTAACATTTTTAAGGATTTCACAATTGGAAATACTTAAAGAAGATGAAACATTTTTAAATATATGCAGCGACATATAAATATGTTCAAATAACAATCATTTCATCAATCACAAATAATTTGAAAGACAAACACATTACACATCAAACTGACTGTTAACCAACTAAAATTGTTCAAAGATTTGTTATAATTAACTTAACATTTCCTCTACCAAAAGATGAATAAAAAACAATATAATTAGCAAAATAAAGAATATAACAAAAATATACAACAATAGTATTAAAGATGAAATAAAAAAATGTACATATCACTCTATTTTTTTATCACCCTCATTATCTTCCTCGCTTGGCATGATAACATTGTTGTTCTCAAAAATATGTTTTGATCTAGGGTCATGTATTAATATAAACCACCAATCCCTATCCAACACATCTGGGTAAAAAAACACTTGGTTGCAGTGTTTTTGGAAAACATAAGGCTCCTTAGCTTCATCCCACATCTTTTTAGAGTTGATACATACCATCCCACTATCATGATCTTCCTTTACATTATTCTGATCAAAGGTGTCCCACCACTTGCACCTAAAAATAACACATTGGAATGATCTCTTGTATCTTTCCGATGTAACCTAACTTCCCCTGTATGGTGTTTTGATCATAGTGTCTAGCATGACTAGATTGGTCAAACTTGACTTCCACTCCACAATATTGTGTCATGTGTCCATCATTGACATCCTTTGTGTGAAAATGATGTCCATATGTCCACATAGATGGGAAAAAATGCACCTATAAAAAAATGAAAATATTGCAGTGTCAATATGTGTCTAATAACCCGACCATTAAAATATAAAATAATATAGATGTACTTACAATTCAAATGTGAATTACGAAGTTAAAAATTATGTATACAAAAAATTTATAACCAAGTTGTTGCAACCAAACCCTATGTTTAGTGCATCCTCTTCTTCATGCGGGTAATGATCGAATGCACCATATTTCTCTCTGACTTGATCAACAACCCAACTAATGGGGCATATCATTGACGTATTTTATTTTAAATGATCAGTATAAGGCATGCTTCTACCATTCAACCATCTAAAGTCTTTCCTGACACTTTCCCATTTCCTCCTCTTTTGTTCGTACAATGCGACCCACGGTTGTGTTGCCTCCAAATTGTAAAGAATGAATTTATTAATGGCATCAATTTTTGAATTCATTGATATATTCATGAAATCAAACCAACATATAGTACATATGAGATCATGAAAACATACATTATGAAGTTCAGTGTGAATAGTTACTGTGTAGAAATTTGACAAACGATAAGTCACTTACTATTTATCAAACGCCTTTTTCCATTCATTTGGAGAAGCTCGCCTTCTCTTTTGTATTCATCCCTTTCGTCATCCAAAATAACTACACCTAGTGTGTTGTCTATCCTCTTGATGTACTCACTAGCATAATAAAAAGACTCATATGATATGTACCCCTCTACCATAGACCCCTTGGGTTTTTCCCTTTGACAAACAAATCCTTTCAATTTCTTCATGTACCTCTCTAAAAAAACATCCAACGATAGGAGACCACCCCAACTAATTCAACCTCATCTACTAGGTGAATTAGAAGATGAACCTGCAATTCCATGACACTCGGTAGTAGTTCCTTCTCAAACATACAAACAATCTCAGCTATCTCTTGACGCCACCGTGGAATGCTATCCATATGAATATCCTTTGATGTGATCCAACGTACAAATGCAGATAATTTAGATATGGCGTGCCTTAGGTCATGGGGAAATAAATGTTTCACACACCCATGCATGAGAAGAGGATAATGAAACTGCAAAGTAAACACATAAAAAATTAATTATGTTCTATCCCATGGCATAAAAATAAATTACAAATAATAAAATCATATTTTTGGCATACATCGTACCTTTATAAGGTTCAAATGGTCATGTGATTTCAACCCCGACAAATGGTCTTGACGCACAGTGAAGCAACATCGTAGGGAAGACCCATATAAATAAGTCACCTTCACACCCAATATAACTTCCTTTTTCCAAAGAAAGATCTTCTTTCTTCAAAATCCATCGGACATCACCTTCTTTGAAAGACAAAGAGGGACCAACCTCTCCTCTACTTTATTGTCTTGGCCAACGTTTATTTTTAGTTTTTGAAGAAATAAGATCTCTCCTCACATCTAATGTGTCACTTTATTTCAATGATAAGTGCCTCCATAAATAATATGAAACATTTTTAAATATATGCATGAGATCTAGTAAGTGGTCAATCTTAAGATGCTCCCAATAGGGGAGCTCATAAAAGATAGATTTATTTTTCATCCCAATGGGTAATTTCTCAACATAGGTGTCGAAGAATTATAGATCATCGAACATAGGCTCCCCATTTGAATCAAACATTTTTGTAAACGCCTTCTCCTTTTCTCTCTCATATGCTCTAAGCCATTATGTTGGTGTCATTATTGTAGTCCTTTGGGTTCTCTATGGTTTACCATTGAAAGAGGATGTTTCTTTTCTATAAGAGTTTTCTTCTGGGAGGACTACACTTGAGAAGTCATACACTGGATTTCGTAGGTGGTTGGACCACCTAGCCTTCAGAGAAGGTCCACAATATTTACATCCATGATATCCTTTAGTTACAAGACTTGCCAAATTATTGTATACATAAAACGTTAGCATTTAAGAATAGAATGTCAATCACAGTGAATTAAATATGCAAATAAATAATGTTACATATATAAACAAATCAATAAACATTTTAATTACCAGAGCAAACTCCTAATCCTGGATAATCATGTGTGGTGTAAGCACATATGTCATACAAAGTAAAACTCCTCTCTGTCTTGATGGGTCTTGATACATCGTATACATGTATCCCTTCCCATAATTCCTTCAATTCATCTACCAATGGTTGTAGGTAGATATCCATATTATTTACTCTTCTACTACCAGAGACTATAAGAGCCAACATAAGATGTCCATTCTTCATGGAAAACCATGGGGGGCTATTGTTATTGATCACTACTACAGAACAAACAGAATAGTTGATGTTTTGAAGAGAATACGGGTTCACACCATCCATTTCTATGTTGAGTCATAGACTTCRTACTTCATCCTTGAAATTTTATGGCCATGTATTCTCTATATKCCTCATGGATATTGAATCTGTTAGGATTGGCATAACTCCCGACTCACTTTTGTGCAACGCATGCCATCCCTGCAACATAGCTAATTCTTTGCAACAAAAGAGGTTTTGAATCCTTGGGATTATAGSCATGTGCCTCAATATATTATGAGGAGGACCATGTGATTTACCATTTTTATTTGATTTATGGTACCTATCATGCCCACATTTTAGACATATCTATTTGTCTTCATATTCTTCTCTATATAGAATACAATCATTCTGACATGCATGATATAATATATACTCAACACCCAACATTTTCAACAATTGCTTTTCCTCTTCGTAACTACTGGGGAAAACATTATCACTAGGAAGAACCTTATATTTGAATATCCTAAAGTTAGTGGGCAATAGAAATGTACAAGGTCATTTAGCGTTTATAAAAATAACCATTTCTAATGTTGATTGTGTGAGAAGATTTCTAAAAATTAATATAAGGCACTTGTTGGTCAATTACCTCAATATTGTCGAGAAACATGCGTTTGACATGCCAAACTTTTCTTTCATGTTGTATAGTAACATTGTTGTCCCAAGCTGGGTGGACTTTGATCGAGAACTAGGTCCAAAGAGAGTGGTGGTGGAAGCAGATTTTAGGCTTTCAAAAATGGTATCATTGATATGAGTATCATCCCGTAGATCATCGTTCTGGAATGCGTCTAACAACATTGTATCTATGGTAGTTGTATCTCGTAAGTAATCATCCATACCAACCTCTTTTTTATTTTCTCCATTGTCAACTTCTAAAGAACTACTATTGTTGTAGTCATTCCTAATTGGTGAATCTAGATGTAGTGGGAATTGAATAGGTGGTTGATTCAACCATTCTTTGTACACTTCCTCTCAAATTTGTGCTCTCATTACAACCTTCTCTCGGGTTGACATTTTTGTGGGGTGCAACGGAATATGGTAGGTAGGTCGCTCATCATCAGAAGAATCCTAATTTCAAAAATATTGAACATTAGTACATCGATGATATTAGTAAGCACAATGCAATAATTTTTTTGTTCAAATTAAATTATACCAAACAATTATTACCATCATCAACCAAGGATTGTGCCTGGAAGATGGAATGTCACAATTGGCAGGGTAAAGTTGTCCATTTTCATCTACCAATTGCTTGTGGTATGTTGCTCCTGATGAGACCTTCCAATGTTTTTGAACCTGTTATCACATATTTTTGCAAGGGGATGTTTTCCTTTGGAGTTGGCCATTGGGGGACCAAATGTGAAAAAAATGGGATTAAAAACAAAACCCACAATTGTTCTTCATCCAAAGTCGGGGCGCAATTGTGAAAAAGCGCGCACATACCTAGTCGACGAAAATCAATCAAGCATAGGCTTAGTATCGGTCATCGGATCCATCAGACAAATCATATTGGCGGTTCGCGGGTATTCGGGATCTAAAAGTTACTCGAAGTTTAGTGCCAGGAAAAAGGCCCGAGATGAAGGGACGGGAAAATGTTAATTTGGATTGTTGGATCAGCTTTTCGTGATTTCCCGAGTTGGGAAAGTAAAATGGTAGAGTCATTAGGACTCGCGAAATATGAAGTCACGAAATGATCTGGGTTGTCTATTTCAGAAGGACATGTGGTGCAATATTAGCATTTCGCTGACTCACAGAATGGAGCAGTCAAAGAACATAGCGCGAAATCCCTAAACGCAAAATCGTGAAGCGCACAAATAGTTGGCCCATGGTCGCAACCCGAGGTCACATTGAAGACGGGGTGGGGCACAGAATCAGAGAAGCATGAGGTCGCGAAATGATCTGGGTCATCCGATCTGAAGAGACGTGTGGTGCCAAATCTGAGAAGTCACGATTTCATGAGTCAGAGGTCTCAACATGGAGCACAATGTGAAATCCTGAAACGCAAAATCGCAAAGCGCTCAAAGAGTGGGCCCAGGGTCACAACCTAAGTTCATATGGAAAGTGGGTCTAAGAGGAAAGGTTGTCACCCATCTTGAAGAGCCTCAGCCATCAGATGCATAGTAGATCCGACCATTGATCTAAAGAGGGCATATTTGAGCTGTTGATCGTAAATCCTCGTCCAAGATCACTAGATCAATGACCATGATCCATTAAGGGGACGCAACATACTTAGGCGATAATTTTCTTGAGCGGACCCACAATTGAAACTATGGTAGGGTGAAAATTCTACGTGGAGAAAGGTGGTGGATTGCGGGCCCAAAAGCGGTCTGAACCCATACCACTTTTGAGCATCCTCACTATCACATGTTTATATGATGCCCTATCCGAGAGCAGCACGTGGTCACCCCCTAAGGTTTAAGTCTTGTTGCGATCCTGAGAGGAGGAATTTAATGAAAATAGAGCTGGTGGTTGAAACCTCAGTTGACTCCATAAATGGAAGGCCCAGTCATGGGGACTGAACCATCAACCCATGGTACCCCTGTGGACAGATTTTCCTACAGACCCATGCCAATCTGAGTTGGCGTCTGACAGAAGACTGCAGGCGCAGTCTGCCAGAGAACATGCAGATGTATGGCATTGGATGAGAAGCTCGATCACGCCTCTATTGGGCGAATTTCTGAGTATATGTATGTAGTTTTGATATTTTGTAATGGTCGATGGTTGAACTAGGCTCCCGCATTGTAAATTTTTAAGGAAACTTTGGTTCTTCTGGTTATGTATCTGTATTTGAGACTTCTTGTTTAATGTAAGTCAGCTTCATTACATATCTTTGTAAACGGTTGTGTTAGAACACTCGGGCATGGAGGATCCAATCGAGGGTAGTTATGTTTTTGTGATGTAGGTTTGATCACGGTGACATCGCGACCAGTTTTAATCAGTTTTTATGTTGTCTTTTCCCTCCAATGTTGAATGACTCGGGCATGGATGATCCAGTTGGGTTGTTTTTGTTGAATTGTGATGTATGTTTGATCTCAATTCAGTGATAATTTCATTCAGTTCCTTAAAACTCCGAACCAAGAGGATCTTGACTTCTGAGTTTTTCCTCCTTAGGCTACTGGAAGACCGGATGTCCATAGCATACATCTTCACTCTCCTTAAGTTATTCCCCCTACTCACCTTTATTACAACTTACTGACTGAAGTTAGATCAACACCTCATCTACTTATGCATACCAGCCCAGTTTATTGAGTTAAAGCGATATTATCCTGAGACTGCGTCCACTAGACCACCCTTAAATTTATTCACTATGACATACAAATTGATGGGTACTGGGATTACCTCTGCCGCAATCCATAAGTGACTTCTGGTGCTAACATTTTTTGCACCGCTGTCTGGGATGAATTGAATATTTTCCCTGGGATAGAACGACAAAGATCTTAGGGATGATTTTAGAGGATAAATTTTGCTCATGGACTAATTTTCCATGGTTTTTCCCAAAAAATATTCGTTATTCTAAAAATGATTTGCCCAAATTCTATAGAATAAAATTATTTTACCTTAAAAATCACCAAAAATTTATACAAACTATATAGAATCCTTATAAATTTGAATAATTTTTCCAAGAATATCACCAAACATTTATAGTTTCCATATGAAGGATTACTAAGATTCGCCAAGGTTTCTACATTTTAAAATAAATTTCCATCCTTAAAATCATCCCTGAAAGAGATTATGATTCTAAAGGTGCATCAGAAATCATAACCTTTGAAGATTGTGATTGCACCTGGAGACTCCACTGTCTTGGCTCCGTTGTTTTAGTGTGACTGCTTTTGGATACACCTGGTAGCCCCCTGGGAGAAACACAATGATCAAATATGATCATTGATGGTGAACAAAGACCAGACACACGCATGCTGCATATCTTTCACCTAGCGACTCCATGATTAAAAAATTGATCGGTGACTCCACTGGTTCGAAATGGACAAAATCCTGGCTCGAAGGTTTTCTCCCTTTAATTTTTTTGTTGTTCCTATTTTTCCTAATTTTGTCCATACTATGGATGAATGGGGTGATTATTTGCCCATATTTAGAGAGCATAAAGAGGACAACCATGCTTGACATCTCCATGAGTTTCACAAACTCATGCATCAGTGGGAGATACATCATGAGGATGTATTAATGAAGATGTTCATTTTCTCATTGTACAGGGATGCCCATGAGTGGTATCGATCCTTACCCCCTGCTAGCATCTCCTCCCTAGGGAAGTCTCATGCAGCTTTTAATAACCATTGTCAAAGGTATTATTCCTCTGAGTTAATCTATCATAATTGTTGTAAGGAATGTGATGACCATGATCAAGATATGGTTGTTTCTAATGAAATCTATGAGGATGAAGGTTGTGAGGAGGAAGACGATGTTTTGGGTGAAGTTATGGAACTGGTAAAATCTCTCACTGCAAAACTAGAAAGGTTGGAATCTGAAGAAAGCGCAGAGGATTTTCCGGTCCTTGAGGCGAATGTCCTTGATAGCTCTATCGAGAATGACAATGAATATTTCATAATTGTAGAGGCCTTAATTTTTGCTCCTGAGGTGCCTGTTGTCCCTAGATTTGATGATTATTCGGATGAAGAGAAGCAGAGCCACACATCACAGTTTGTTGACCAGAGGAGAATCCAGCCTATATATGACAGCTATGAATCAGATTCTGAGTTGGATATGTAGGATTTCCAAGAACAGACTACAGAGCCTTATCTTTTGTTTGCTAAAGAAAAATATTACGAGGAAATCAACCATCCTGGACCTGCAGAAGACACCGAGAAGAAGATGGAAGAACAGAGCTTTCCCACGATTCCTTCTTATGACAATTATGAATATGATCCTTGGGAGATCCATGAAGAAGAAGAGGAGCAGTAGGAGGATCATTTTATCTCTTGTTCAAAGCCCATCAGTGAGCAGCCATCGCCTGAGATCAATCAGTCTGCATCAACCTCTCACCCGCCTGTGTTTACCAGAGACATTTAGCAATGTGTAAGTCATTGTGCGGAGGAAAAGGATGCCCATTACAAAGTTTATGGAGTTTGTCGCTGGTCCTATGAGCCTGTGAAGGAATACATGGAGTTGTATTTCCTTTATGTTTTGAATCCTCCCAGCTTCATCCTAACCTCAGTCTTAGGATGAAAGTTGAAGAATGTAACTATTATGTTGTCACGGTTGCATTATCCGTTATCAATCATCAACAAATTGAAGGAGATTCCAGTTAGGAAGTTACTTGAATGGATATGGTGGAAGTTTTCTTTCACCTAGTGTTATGTAAAAATTTATTAGTTTAGGACTGTACATAAATAAGCTCCTTGGAGCATATGTGTTTATTTTTCCTTTACTTATCGGCTTTATATTCCTCAAAAGGGTGTTTTGATCTTGACTCCATAGCCCAACAAAAGGCGATTGGAACTGCAAAAGGAGATCTTATAGCCTCGCAGGGAGGACTCTATCCCCCATGGAGCCTAATGTTATCACATATTTTTGCAGGGGGATGTTTTCCTTTGGATTTGGCCATTGGTTGACCAAATGCGAAAGAAATAGGCTTAAAAAAAAAACCCACAATTGTTCTTCATCCAAAGTCGGGGCGCGATTGTGAAAAGGTGTGCACATACCTGGTCGACAAAAATCCATCAAGAATAGGCTCAGTCTCAGTTGTCGGATCCGTCAAACAAAACAGATCGGCGGTTCGTGGGTATTCAGGATCCGAAATTTTCTCGAAGTTTAGTGTCAGGGCAAAGGCCGGAGATGAAGGGACAAGCAAAGTTTTAATCTGCACCGTTGGATCAGCTTTTCGCGATTTCGCAAGTCGGGAAAGTAAAAGGGAAGAGTCATTAGGACTCTCGAAATGTGAAGTCATGAAATGATCTAGGTTGTCTATTTTAGAAGGGAACATAGCGCAATATTAGCATTTCGTTGACTCACAGAATGGAGCAGTCAAAGAGCATAGCGCAAACTCCCGAAATGTGAAATCGTTAAGTGCTCAAATAGTTGGGCCCATGGTGCCCCTAGGGGGGCAGCTCAATTGGCAAGTGCCGTGAAAATGAAGTTCCATGAGGTTTCGAGTTCAA
>SNQJ01S0097593.1:10440-24196 GCA_010110895.2 Picea sitchensis
CAGATCTGACCATTGATCTGAAGAGGGAAGATATGAGCCGCTGATCATAAATCCTTGTCCAAGTTCACGAGATCGAAGGCCACGATCCATTACGGGGACGTAACATACTCAGGCGATAATTTTCTTTAGCAGACCCGCAATTAAAACCATGGTAGGGAGAAAATGATATGTGAGGAAATGTAGTGGATTGCGGGCCCAAAAGCAGTTTGAGCCCATACGACTTTTGAGCAGCCCCGCAATCACATGTTTATATGATGCCCTATCTGAGAGTAGCACGTGGCTACCCCCTGAGATTTAAGTATTGTTTCGATCCCGAGAGGAGGAAGTACATGAAAATAGAGCTGGTGGTTGAAACCTCAGCTCACTCCATAAATGGAAGGCATGGAAGGCCCAACCGTGGGGACTGAATCGTCAGCCCGTGGTACCCCTGTGGATAGATTTTCCTCCAGACCCATGCCAATCTGAGATGGTGTCTGATAGAAGACTGCAGGCGCAATATGCCAGAGAACATGCATACGTATGGCATTGGACGAGAGGCTCGAGCACGCCTCTGTTGGGCGAATTTCTGAGTATATATATGTAGTTTTGATATTTTGTAATGGTAAATGGTTGAGCTAGGCTCTTGCATTGTAAAGTTTTAATGAAACTCTAGTTCTTCTGGTTATTTATCTGTATTTGAGACTTCTTGTTTAATGTAAGTCAACTTCCTTTCATATCTTTGTAAATAGTTGTGTTAGAACACTCGGGAATGGAGGATCCAGTCGAGGGTAGTTATGTTTTCGTGATGTAGGTTTGATCATAGTGAAGTCGTGACCAATTTTAATCAGTTTCTTTGTTGTCTTTTCCCCCCAACGCTGAATGACTCGGGCATGGATGATCCAGTCGGGTTGTTATTGTTGAATTGTGATGTATATTTGATCTCAATTTAGTGATAATTTCATTTAGTTCCTTAAAAATCTGAACCAAGAGGATCTTGTCTTCTGAGTTTTTCCTCCTTGGGCTACTAGAAGACTGGATGTCCATAGAAAACCTCTTCACTCTCCTTAAGTTCTTCCCCCTATTCACCTTTATTACAACTTACTGACTGAAGTTAGATCAAGACCTCATCTGCTTATGCATACCAGCCCAGTTTTCTGAGTTAAAGCAATATTATCATGAGACTGCATCCACTAGACCACCCTTAAATTTATTCACTCTGACATACAAACTAATGGGTACTGGTCTTACCTATGTCACAATCCAGAGGTGACTTCTGGTGCTAACAAAACTGGTACTGGAATATTTTTTGCATCTGAACTCGATTCTAAATCAGGATCCTGTAAATTTGGATACATTTTTATTCAAATTGACATGGATAAAAAAAAATTCAATGAGATAATCAAAACATAAATCAAATAAGTTAAACTTACTGGAGATGGAAAGGGAGAAATCTATAATGGACTTTGAGCAATATGGAATGGGATGCAATTTGAAGAATTAACCATTTGATCATATAATAAGGTTTTATCCCTGCATTTCAGCAAAATTAGTAATATATTTTCCTATGCATATCTAAAATAACTTTCTAGGACCATACCACAATATGAGTTTGAATATATTTTTGAAACCAGTTTTTAAGAATAAGACAACATAAACGTAAAATGTATACTGAAGTATTGTAATTCATGTGAATTCATCCTAAAAGATAATTTGAGATGAATATATTATTTTATGTGCAAACAAAAGTTCAAATAACTTTAAAAGCATCCTGGTGCGCTTATAAACCATAAACGTATTGGTGTGCATATTCATAATAAGCATCGGTGCGTTCAAAAATAAACCACACCATGTTTCAAGATTTTGTTGATAAAAAAAAATTATATGTCTCTGGTGTGTCAATTAATATTGACTCACCAGTGCATAATGTAATATGGCCGCACCGATGCATCTTACATAAACATAACGTCATGCCAAAAAAGTTAAAAATAAAAAAAACGTGATTTTTTTAAACAATTAAAAAAAAAGAGGGAATCAAATTTCATAGAGTCATTTAAATACTAAAAATCTATTCACTATTTTATTATTTTGAAAAAATTTGCAGGGGAGAGACTTGCGAGAGAGACATATGGAGGAACACTGTGGAGGAGAAGAATACTTTGGAACCACAGTATTATTCAGAATATGAGAATTTGAAGGGTATGGTGATTCACTCTAAACCTTTTTCATAAAAAAAATTAATATTAAGAAGGTATTCAATATTTTCATTATTTTTCCAAAATTTACAGGAGATGGATTTGGAAGAGAGATATACCCGGGAGCACTGTGGAGTAGAAGAATACTTTGGAACAACAGAGATATTTAGAAAATCAAGATTTGAAGGGTATGGTGATTCACTCAAAAACTTACATTCATGAAAAAAAAAACGTACTTACCTTAAACCCTTGGTTTTTTTTGCTTACATCAATGCAAAATTTCACCCTAGGGTTTAACTCCCTCTATCACTTCAGAATTAGGGATTTTCATTTTAGGTATTTTAGATCTAATGGGCTTGTTTTTCTATATATAAGTGTTTGGAATGTGATGCAAAGGGATCACTTATTGCATCAAATCCCAAACGCAGTCAACCCTCTGCCTTTTTATTTTTTATTTTTTTAAACGATTTTTGATTTGACGTTTTTTTTTTTAAATGTTTTCTGATTTTCCAGTGCACCATTTCGATGGAAACACATCGGTGTGTTTATGTATAAGGAATGCATCGATAAATCCAGTTTTTTTTTTTTTTAATTTAAAAAATATGGTGCAAACAAAATATATCGCCGATGTTTTCTCATCTAAACAACACAAAAAACGATGTCACATAATTTTCTACATTTTTTTAATTTTTCTTCTCATTGGTGTAATTTTTCTTCTCATCGGTGTAATTTTTCTATTTTTTTTTTTTTATGAATGTTTATTTTTTTTGCTATGTTTTTTGTTTTCTACCGTAGTCATTGTGATGTCTTTTATATAAATCGCATCATTGTAATTCACAATATTTTAAAAAATGAATTAAATTTTTCAATGCGTGTTGTTGAATGGAAAGCCCCGGTGCGTTTTATGTAATAAACGCATTGGTGCTTTGTATATAAAAAGCACATCGGTTACAACAATTTTTTTACTCAAAAATTATGTGATTTATTTATAAAATATATTTAATAATTTATGTATTGAATGGTACAGGTTATATATTGATAAAAATATGAGTGAGAAGAGTTCAAATAAGAAAATTTATGGTCGATACAATGATGATACATCCGGAAAAACAAAAAAGGCAAGTTCATTGTAAATTCTATACAAAATTAATATGGTTGAACTATATGTCAGTCTAACTAATATGTATTGGTTAGTGTGTGTCATGCAAAGCCACAAAATGAGGAAGCTCGGTAAGATTATTTATGATCTAAGTGAAGAAGAGCATAAAAGCTTGATGGAAAAATTGCAGAGGGATGAATCAGGTGAATGAAAAAATAATATTCAATGTGATTTTTTGTTTTGAATTTTTATTAATAATATACTTAGGAATATTAGATTACATGTTTCATACAATCTATTAATTCACATATTTTTAATGTTCTACATGCACCAACAACAAGGAAACATAATGTCATCATAACAAAACAAAATTAATTAATATAGAAGATGCAAATGATGATGAATTGGTCCTTAGTTTTCTAGAGTGGTGTTGGAGATTAATCAAAGGGGGGGGATTTTACAAAACTATGAGGGATATAGTGGAATGAGCATATAGACATACTTTCCACTTACAATATAGAAATCAATCCAATGATTCCAAGAACCAAGTTATATTTAAACTACAGGAAGCATTTCCATAGCAATGGTCAATGAGACCTATCAGACTTGCAATATCAAAAACATACAATAACAACAAAAAATCATTCAAAAAGTAATATTCCTAAAAACACTATTTTTTAATATATCTATATATATATATATTACAAAGTATTCATTTATTAATATATCAATTTTGTGATATTTAGTTTTCATATATCAATATAAAAATACTTTATTGTCATGTTATTTTTTCAGGAAAATTATGAAAACCCCAGAGGACCAACAAGTTGATATCCGAAATATGTCAGTAGGAATGTCCAAAAAAGTGTACAAGGAGATGGTCAAATAATTAGATATGATTGTATCACAGGAGGAGCTATCTCAACAACAACGTGCTTCAAATGTATGTAATCATTGAATTTTTCTATTAGGTACAAATAATTAATTAAACATTAAATATTAATTTTCAAATATTCTCTTATAGAAAAGAAAAGAAAATGGAACTCATTCTGCACATAAAACTCAACAACAAGGAATAAAAGAGTTGATAGCAAAATTTGTGAGTAATTGTTATTTCCTTATAACAACTTAAGGTTTTTTTTTTTGTATATTTTAAGTTGTTTTATAACAACCATACTTGAATGTCTTCAAACAAGTGCTAACATACAAATAAGAGCCATTGGAAAAATTGATTAGCATTGGATTAATTAAGGGTTGAGAGTATATGTTGGCATATCAAAAATTAATTGTGGAAGTTGTAAGTATAATCTATGTTGTTTTACTTCTATCATTTTATAATTAATGAAACAAAAACAATACTTTATATTAAATATATGATTTATTATGGGGTATAAACTTGCAGGAAACAATGTATGGAACTGAGCCAACAGAGGAATTGTTGAAACATGGCATGAGATTTTATTTTGAACATATGTATATGATTCATGAGTCAATTCTTGCTCTGGAGGTACGTCGTTTTTCAATTTTCATTCATGTATATTATTTATTTCAATTTTCATTATTCTCACCAATGTAGATAGACTCATTATAGTTTTTTTTTATGTTTGTAAATGGAACTTCAAGAAGAACAAAACAATCGAGACGATCAACCAAACATTCAGAAAAATAACTCAAGGCATGGAAGTAGCTCGAGCACTAACAACAGTTCCAGTGAAGAATGATGACCAATATATTTGGATATCAATGCAAGCTGCAATTGTATTTTTTTTAAATAATTGTCTATGAAAATCAGACATTTTTGTTTAATGTAATGGAGATAGTGTCCCAATGGAAAGACAAGGGATTACCTATAAGTTTCCCATTTTGTATGATAAAGACCCTCTTATTCATATAATAAAATACGTTTTAATTTATTCTATTGTGTTGTCCAATGTCAATGTGAAATGTCACATTGCTGATTAAATATATGAATGACTAAATATTATAATGAAGAGATGCAAAATCTGATGATACAACAAATTAATCCAAACATCATATCCAAATTCGCTAATCAAAATATAACATATATGTAAATGTTTTGATAAATAATGGAATTAAAAAATAACAATAGTTGCACTATCACAGGTCGATGTCTCTCGGTGTATTTTAATTATTAATCTCATCGATGCGTGTAATATTAAAACTCACCAATGCATTTCATATGAAATTCACACTAGTGCTTTTATGTAATCAATTAGCACTCATTTCAATATTAATTTAATACCAAAATATTATATTAAAATTTTGGCTAGCGGTGTGTTAATCTTATACAGAGCACTGGTGCGCATGTGTTATTGATATGCATCAACACTATTGTGTTATTGATACGCATCGGGGCTTGTTTTTACTGCAAATCACCGTTTCTTTCGATTTTTAATGCACCGAGGTGTTTTTCCCTATAACGTATCATTGCATATTATTTTATACAACATCGATGCCTTCTTATTAATAACACACCGATGTTTTCTATGTAGAAAGCCTCGGTGCTTAATTATTAGTAACTCACCCAGTACGTTTTAATGTTAAATCCTCTATGCTTATAAGACAAACACCCCGGTGCTTAAGTATTTTACTGCCCCGGTGCTTAAATATTTTATTGCCCCGGTGCTTTCATATTTTACTGCCCCAGTGCTTGACGTTAAGTGTACAGCACTGGTGTTGTAGGTGTATGTATGCATCAGTGCTTGTGCCTTATACAAACGTACCAACTTGTAAACATCCACTAACACCTCTGGCCGCCCAAAGTTTTTTTATTTATAATCAACTTCCATTATAGTATTCACAAAAATATCCGCTATCGGAAATAAATGTTGTAGCGGAGTTTTTTTTGCCAATTTTGTAACACTAGAAACTTTCGTTATAACCTCTGCTAAAAGGTATTTTCCTTGTAGTGGTACCATCAGGTAAGAATCAAGGAAGAAGACATCAATAAGACATCCTTTAGAACCAGGTATGGACATTATGAGTTTGTAGTGGTGTCATTTGGACTGACCAATGCACTAGCTATTTTTATGTGCTTAATGAATGGAATATTCAGAAATTATCTGGATAAGTTTGTCATTTTGTTCTTGGATGACATAGTTATTTATTCTATTCCAAGGAAGAGCATGAACATCACTTGATGTTGGTGTTACAAGTGTTGAGGGAACATCATCTTTATGCCAATATTAGTAAGTGTTCTTTTTACCAAAAACAAATCCATTATTTGGGTTATATTATTTTAGAACGAGGTATAGCAGTAGATCTAGAAAAGATTGAATCCATTAGAGGATGGTCAGCACCCAAGAATGTTTCAGAAATTAGATCTTTTATGGGATTAGTTGGATATTACGGGAGGTTTATAGTGGGGTTCTCTAAGATTGATCATCCCATAACTTATTTACAAAAGAAGGGAATCCAATTTGAATGGACAACTGAGTGTGAAGAGACCTTTAATTTGCTGAAAGAATTGCTTACTAGTGCACATGTTTTAAAGGTTGTTGACCCAAATGAGAATTTTGTGGTATGAACAGATGTATGCAATGAAGGACTTGGTGGAGTCCTCACTCAAAATGGACATGTCATTGGTTATGAGTCCAGAAAACTCAAGGAACATGAGAGGAATTATGCCACACATGATTTGGAGCTTGCTTCCATAGTTCATGCATTGAAGATGTGGACGAATTATCTCATGGGAAAAAGATTTGAATTAAGGACATACCATAGTGGTCTAAAATATCTTTTTGAACAACCAACTTTGAATGTTAGGCAAACAACATGGCTGAAATTTTTAAGTGAGTATGACTTTGAAATTAAGTATATTAAGGGAAAAGAAAATAAAGTTGTTGATGCACTCAGCATAAGAGTACATCTCATGCATACTATAGATGTTAGTATGCATCAGTCAAATTTAAAGAGAAGAATTTTATATGTTGTTTTTATAGATCAACACTACTTACAGGTAAAAGAAAGTTTACAGTAAGAAAATGTACAACAGAAAATTAAAGAGTATGAGATTAAGGAAGATGGATTACGTATGCATAAGAATAGAATTTATGTTCCTAGTTCCAAATAACTTAGGAATTTGTTGCTAAAAGAAATGCATAGTGTTCCATATGATGGACATACTGATTACCAGAAAATAATTTCAGCAATAAGAAGCCAATTCTTTTGGCCAGGAATGAAGAAGGATGTTGTTGATTACATTGCTAGATGTATGGAATGCCAGAGAGTAAAACTTGAGCATAGACACCCAACAGGTTTGCTTCAGCCATTTCCAATTCCAGAGAAGAAATGGGAAGAGGTAACCATTGATTTTATAACTAAATTTCCCAGGACAGTAAGGAAACATGATTCCATAATGGTAGTTTTGGAAAAATTGACAAAGTATGCTCATTTTTTCCCTGTGAAAATGACTCATACAACAACTAATATTGCAGAAATTTACATGATGAAAATTGTTAGGTTACATGGGATACCTAAGGAAATTGTTTCAGACAGAGATACAAAGTTTACTTCAAATTTCTGGAGGGGATTATTTAAAGGATTTGGTACAAATATGAATTTGAGCACAACATACCATTCACAATTAGATGGGAAGACCGAGAGAGTCAACCAAGTGATTGAAGACATGTTGAGAATGTATGTGATGGATAAACTATCTAAGTGGGAAGACTACTTGCATTTGGTTTAGTTATCCTATAATAATTGGTATCAAGCTTCAATGAAGATGATCCCATTTGAGGATTTGTATGATAGAAATGCAGTACTCCAATGAGTTGGGACAACCTAGCAGAAAGAGTAGTACTTGCGCCAGAATTTCTCAAGGACATGGAAGACCAGATGGTTAGAATTAAGAAGAATTTTAAAGGCAACTAAAGATAGACAAAAAATTTATGCAAATAAGAACAAGACAACTAGAGAATTTAAAGTGGGGGAGCATGTTCTTTTAAAAGTGAATCCAAGAAGAGCTCATTGAAGTTGGGTAGTTGTACAAATCTAGCAGCCATATTTTGTGGTCCATTTGAGATCTTCGACAGAATAGGGCCAATTGCATACATGCTTTCATTTCCTACTTCCTTGAATGTGCATAATGAATTTCATATCTCTTTGCTGAAAATATATGTACATTATCCTAACCATGTCATTGATTGGAATTTGATTCAGGTAGAGCCAAAGGGATATTTTCAAGTCCAACTGGTGCGCATATTGGACAGAAAAATCAAAATGCTCCATAATCGAGTTATAGAGATGGTAAAAATTCAATGGACCTATTATGGTCTTGAAGATACTACTTGGGATCATGTGTATGCCATGCGGGCAGATTACCCATGACTTTTTCAATAAATTTTGAAAATTTTATTTCTATTTTGTGTATTCACTAAGGACAGTGCCAAAATAAGGGGGAGGGGAATGTGATACTCTAGTTTTGAGTTCCCATATGAAATCATGTATTTTTTTTATTTGATGAAAGGTCGGAGTTCCCAAACAATTAAAGAGGTCAGCGTGCCTAGGAAATCTAATGCTATGATCATTATTAATAATAAAATACATTAATGGCTACAAGACGGATAAGGACACAAGTTATAGGGGGGTATGATTCCACGAGTGAAGGGGATTAAGTGGCTAAGTCATTTTATCATATTTTATTTACCCATAAATTTTTTAATGGAGAGAAGTGTTTACATGAGATTCTTGGGGAAGGCCATGTGGTTCTTGATTTGAAACTAAATATATAAACCCATATTGTGGACCGTTTGGGGATTCTTCTTCACTCATTTTGTTCATTCATTGTTCATTGTTCACACTCTCCATTATGTTCACTTTTCACACATTCATTCTTGTTGTTGGAATGAGAACATGGGGGTGAATTATTAAGGATGAAGGCATTGTTTGTTGGTTGTAACAGTGACTGATGTGTTTCAGCCATGAAATAATGTTTGCATGTCTGAGAGGCATTGGCATGTACTAAACTTTATTCACAGTTGTGATTCCTAAGAGTCCCAACATGGAGACTCTTGACCAGATGCACTGGAGCCCTGGAAGGAGGTGGACATCCTGAGGGACTACGTAGCAGAAAAGGGGGTCCATTCTCTTGGTTGTGCAAGATAGCAGAGAAGAGAGTTGGTGCACTCTGGATTGTTGTGTGTTGAGAAACCTGTGAGAGATTGAGTGTTGACTGGTTTGGGAAGCTGAGTGATACCCTAGAAATGTCCTTGTGGATCCATAGCCCTGGCTCGAGGGTGATCAGTTGTTGAGACTTGGAACAATAGTGTCTATGGTTGGGTGGAATGTCCTTGGTCTGCATCCAGTTGGTGAACTATTTTGTTAAAGATAAGTGCTCTTTTTCATGTGTTTCTTTGTTGTATATTTATTTCCGTTGTATATTAATTATTGTCTCTGATATTCATATGTTATAACATGCATGCTTGTTTGTTATTGTTATGCATGGTATGTTTAAACATTATTTATACTGTAGAATTAATATTTATTATTGCATGTACTGCTATCATGTTTCTTTCATGCTTCTTTAATAATTAAATGGTATCAAAATTTGAATTCAGTTTCGAATAGGGTTTTTGAGGTAGTGTGTCTAGCCCAGGGGTGGCTGGGTATGTTACATTCCTTTTGTGAGGCATCTCAGGGTCTTTCGTTCCACCTATTATGTCTTAATTCCTAAGAAGCAAAGAAACAAGTTGTATGCAAGGAGTCGGAAGTGCATACTCTTGGGGTACTCAAAATACCACCAAGGCATATTTTCTTTACAATGAGGTAAAAAATAAATTCGTTCTTTCCAGAGATGTAATTTTTCATGAATCCTCCAAGAATGAAAAAACTATTGAGATACAACATGATCATCTGGATAAATTCACTCATGTAAAGACATATCATGAATTTGATGATGAGATTACACATCTTGAAGGGGGGATCCCTATCTTGGATCAATATATGGAATCTCCTTTTGAAGCACCATATCCCCCTCATGAAGAAGTTCATGCCACTTCATCAGAACCTAAATTTCATTTGAATGATGTGATTGATAGGTTGAAAGGTCGAGCCTTGATGACAATTCAACACCATCTCAGTAAGCTAAGCAACATGGGCCATCTCCGAAAGGTCCACCAAAATGGATTGTACAGACACTTGACAGTGTTCTTCCTGATGAGGTCGGAAAGACAAGAACTAGAAGTTCCTCAAGACAAGATGGAGGTGATGTAGATAAATCAAATTTAGGTGGTGTAGATGATATGGATGTTTCATGTGATTGTGATTTGAATTTATCTACTAAATTTGAACCAACTTCCTTTGAATAATCCAATTCTCACGATGAGTGGAAAGAACCCATATAGAAGGCCCTCATCAAGAATGGGACATGCAATTTGGTGAACCCTCCATTTGGAACCAAACCAATTAGTTGCAAGTGGTTTTTCAAAAACAAGTACAAATCAGATGGCTTACTTGAAAATCACAAAGAGAGACTTTTGGAAAAAGGATTTGCACAAAAATAAGGTATTGGTTATGAGGAGACTTTTTCCCTCGCAACAAAATGGAACAAAATGGGCCAACATTCATACTCTATATTCCTTGGTAGCACATAATGGATGGAAAAGTGAAAATTGCTTTCTTGAATGGATACTTGAAAAAAAATATCTTCATGTCTCAACCAAAAGGTTTTTTTGTGAAGGGACAAGAACAAAAACTATGCAATCTCATAAAATCCTTATATGGCCTAAAACAAGTACCGCGAGACTGGTATGAAAAGTTAATTGAGCATCTTTTGAAATTGAATTTCAAGCACTTCAATCTTGATGTTGTTTGTCAAGAGAGTTGGAAAATTGTTGTATATCTTGTAGTGTATGTAGATGATCTGTTGATAACATGAAACAATGAAAGTTACATTGCATCCATAAAGAAAGAGTTGAATAAAGGATTTGAGATGACAGATTTGGGACATCTTCAGTACTAATTGGGCATTGAAGTGACTCAATATCCAAAGTAAGTATTCATCTCCCAAAAGTGCATTGGAGAATTGTTGAACAAGTTTGGCATGACTGAGTGTAACACTATCAATACTCCAATGGAATTGATTTTGAAGCTCACATCAAAAGAAGGGAATGAATTTGAGGATGCAACTAAGTACATACAAATTGGGGGAAGTCTTATCTACCTTGCCACCATCGGACCAGATATTTCATTTGTTGGGATTTTTTCTAGGTTCATTTAAAAACCGTGTGAAGGACATTTGTTTGTTGCAAAAAGAGTTCTAAAATACTTAAAGGGAACTCAATATTTTGGACTCAAGTATTCTAAGGTGGATGACTTCAACCTAATTGGATATTTTGATTCATACTTTGTTAGGGATAAAGAAAATGGAGTGTCAACTTCAGGATATCTCATGAGACTTGGATAAACAACTATCTCCTGGAGATCATGCAAATAGTCAGTTCTAGCATATTCCACAACAGAGGTAGAATATGTGGTAGCTACATAAGCAACCAAGGAGATTTCGTGGCTCAAGAAAATACTTGAATATTTGCAAAATAAACATGTGAATTCTACTCATCTTCTAGTTGACAATACTTTTGCAACCAAGTTAGCCAAGAATCCCAGATTCCATGATCAAACTAATCACATCAACAAAAATTATCACCTAATCCGATATCATGTAGAGGCCATGACTATTCACTTGAGATATTATTCCACAAATGAGAAAATTGTGAAAATCTTCGCCAAAGTGCTTGGAAGAGAAAATTTTGAAAAGTTCAGAATGATGCTTGGACTCAAAAACACCCCTTATGATTAAGGGGGGGAACGTTGGATACCTAATCCTCGTGATTATGGTAGTTTGTAAATAATATTGTAAATAGTAGAAATATGAAGAGTCGTAGGTGATAAGAAGATTCATTCAAAAGATGAAGACCAAAAGTCATTCGAATGTGTATTCATGAAAGTTTCATTTTAATGCAAAGAATCGAGTATGGAGTTACATTATCTGCCCATACTTTGTCTATGAAACCTAATATGGTTCATATTTATCGAGACCCGTCTCTTCATTTCTATCCCCACATACTCACCTAAGTTACGCTTATGGGGGAGGGTTGGTGCATATGTTCATGCATTTACTTACTTCAACACACTTGCTTGAGTGTTGTTTTTTCCTTGCATGTGTTTGCTTTGGCACTTTCATGCACATAAACAATTAAGCTTACTAAGTATTTGTTGCTTCCTTGCTTTAAGGGGAGATTCATGACATGCCCATGTATGGATTTCTTTCGAGAATATCTCTAGTAGGCACTTGTATTTGTATTGCTTAGGCCAATATTGTTTGGTGTATCGGTGAGTTAATGAGTATAGCAATATTCTTTTACAATAGTATGTTTTTACTTCTCTGATATGTATTCTTTCTTTTAGACTCTTATGTATTCTTTCTTTTAGACTCTTGGGTGGCTCTATAACCACGCATCTCAGATCCGCATCCAAATGTAAAAAAGTTTCTACAGTTCAATTTTTTTTCTTGGTAACAACACTCAGAGAAAAGCCCCAGGTACTTCCCCTCATTTTGAGAATGGTACCTTTTTATAGTTCGATTATTCAACAAAATCTCATAATTATTACAATTTTTCTATGTAAATATCAAATGTATAGTGTTGCTATTTATGTGTAAATCTAACATTTGTTTTTATATCTCACTATATAATTAACTATTGTATATAAGTATACATATTAAATTCCTCTCTTTATAAAGATATTTGTATTAATATTTGACTAACATATAGTTTTACCATTATTTATAAAGATATTTTTATTTTCATTTGTACAACTTGAGTAAGCCTAATGGTTAAGAACATGTATTTCCTAAGTGGATGTTTTTATTTCCATTTGTACATCCTAAGTGGATGTTTTTACTTCCCTTTATACAACTTGAGTGAGCCTAATGGTTAAGAACATGTATTTCCTAAGTGGAGCTCATAGGTTCAAATCCAAATTTAAAGAGGGTAGGGTATGTTGTAAAAAATGTTTCTCCATAAAAGAATTTTGAACATGTATTTCCTAAGTGAATGTTTTTATTTCCATTTGTACAACTTGAATGAGCCTAATGGTTAAAAACATGTATTTCCTAAATTGAGATCATAGGTTCAAATCCAAATCTAAAGAAGATAAGATATATTACAAAAAATGTTTCTCCATAAAAAAATAATAATAAAATCATGACAAAATATGTTAAAAATGTATCAATTTGACAAAACATTATTTAATAATTTAACAAGATATTAAACATCTCCCTTATATTGCAAAAAATGTTTCTCCATAGAAAAAAAATAATAATAAAATCATGACAAAATATGTAAAAAATGTATCAATTTGACAAAACATTATTTAATAATTTAACGAGATATTAAACATCTCCCTTATATTATTTGATAATTTGACAAAATATTATTTAATAATTTCCTTTATACAAGAATGT
>SNQJ01S0097593.1:25015-35972 GCA_010110895.2 Picea sitchensis
GTACTTCATTTGTATTTTATCTATTTTCCGAGCAAAGTGGCATTCCACCTTCGTGTAGCGGTGCCCATAGAATTAGAACTTTCGCATTGAAGTATGTGTGTTGTAATGAATGGATAGAGTCCAAGCAGACACATAGGAAAAATCCAGCGAGGTCCTAGTTACTGTTGCAACATAGCACAACATAGTACGTGGGACAAGTGATATCCATGTAGAAAAGGACATGTGGCACTCTACGACACGTCAGTCAAAAGACATCAGGCTGCTATATGACTCCGGGAGAATGTCACTTTGGGAGTTTTCCTTTCAAAAAAATCACAGTTCCCCCGAAGCCCGAAGTCCCGAAAAGTCGGAGTCCCGAATTCCCAAATTAGTTAACGATAATATTATATTACTATCGGGTCAACAAGTAATTAGCGAGAAAGTCACTTTGTGAGAAATTTGTTCGCTACATATGGCCAGGGGAGTTCTAAAATTGACAGGTTGGTAAAACTTTAGTAGGGATGTTAAAGTGACAGAGTTGCCAAGATCGCACATTGGAAACTGATCGACGGCTCACATTCATTTCGGAAAGAGAAGGCGCCCGAGCGTTAATCTCCTAGAGAAATTCTAGCATTGAAACCATTTAGTTTTTGAAAGTATTCTCATTATAATTATATTGTGTTTTGCATAATCCATCCTGCTTTTATTTTCTTAATAACATTCCGTAATTTTTCCTATTATCAGTAGTGCAGTAGATAGCTACTAAAAAGCACAGATATCGCCATCACTTGTAACTTGATATATTGTTGGAGTCTGACTTGTCATCTTGGAAATTTTCCGTTCCTACGTTGTAGGTTTTATCTCTTTAATGTATTTATGAAATTCATTTATAATGATTTTTGTATGCTTTCAATTGACTTTCATCCCAATATTTAGAGTTAACTTCAACTTTCATAGTCAATTCTTTAATTTTTCCCATGGACAAAGTAAGCAACATCCATTTCATTCTATTAAATAGAACATCTGGCTTGTATGTCTTTATATGTGCTAGGATAAATAAAGTTATATGTGATGGCAAAAAAACCCATATGATTTTTTTTGAAAATGTGTTCAATGTCGAAGATTCTTTGATCTTCTTGTGTGACCTTTGTGTTTGCTAATTTTTTCTATATATTAAGACACACCTAACATGATTGTTTATTTTCACGAGTTTTCAGCTCATTGAATTTAACTAAAACTGTATGAAAAGAAGGTGTCGAGATAGAGGAAGATGCCATTTTCCTAAAACGTTTTTTTGTGATCAGCAAGCCCACTTTGCAAAGGTTGATCTGCAATTTCTCTCCAGGAAAAGGGCATCTTTGTAACATGCCTATCCAACTGAAATATTTGTAAGATGCCTATGACAGTTCAGTATAGTACCAACTGATATATTTGTAACATATCTATCTAGTTGATTGTTTTTTGGCAATGATAAAAAAAATTGAAGGTTTTTATTTCTGTGGATATTCTTGTTGATGTATTTACAAGTCTGTTCACCCTTGAATCTGTTAGGATCGAAACGACAACCTAACAAGGATGTCAATCCTACTACATTTTTATATATGTGGTGCTCCTCTTTAAGTTTTTCCTGGGCCATGTATAGTTCAAATGTGGGACTTAGAGAAAGTTCGTTGTAATGACTTAAAGCAATACAAAATGATAGAAAATGTTTTTTTTTTGTTTTTTAAAATAAAGGTTCCTAGAAAATAGGACCAGGAATCACACACATCAAACATTCAAATTAAATAAACACAATTTCCTGAAATCCAACATAGTTCAAGATAAAGAGTTTTGAGCACATAAAAATAAAAGAATATGACCGACATGCATAAAGAGAACTAAATTTGCATTCTGAAAACAGGGTTACAAGGCACCGTCGAGATTGTTCCCGAAATAGTTTTCTTTGAAATTTCTCAAAAAATAATAATGTCTATTACATATTCCTTGAAATTTAAATGTGTTTGTCATATAGACTAGGATTGGGGCTCCTGCAGACCATAAAAGAAATAAGTACAAGAAATAAGACTGTAGAAAGAAGAAGTGGGCAACAGTAGACAGCAAGACCTGAAAAGAAGAAATTGAAAATTATCAATCTTTGGTTATACATTTCTATTTGAAGAGGTGGAATCACGGGATTGATAAAGAAAGAAGGATGTGATAAGTATAGACTTACTATGATGGTATCTCTCTCCCTCTTTTCTATTTTCTTGTTGATGCCTTTTTATTGCTCTCATCAACGGTTACTGGAATCGTGCCAACCACTTGTTGTCCTTCATCGGTGAGCTTGTTGATTGCCCTTTGGRGCCATTCTTCAATGTAGCTTCTCATGGTGGCCACGTTGATCTCATGTCAGATTTTTATGTTGAAAATCTCGCTTTCTAATTCCCTTAGATCGATAGAAAGATTAYGCAGAGCCTGTTCAATTTCTTGATTTTTTACCGAATAGTCCACTAGCCAGTTGTCCACGTCATCCTCATCATATTCAAGGATGACGTAAGACTTTTCTAAAGACAACCCCTTAAAAATATCAACTTGAGTATTAATTCASCTTTAATGTTGAAGATGATGATGTTATTTCAGMTTTAATGTTGAAGATGATGATATTACTTTAGCCTCATGCTAAAGAAGATGATGATGTTACTTTATCCTCRTGCTAAAGATGTTGATGATATTCCTTTGGACTCGTGCTAAAGAAGATGAGGATGTTACTTCAAGCTCATGCTGATGAGGATGATGATGCTACTCCAGCTCCATGTTGAGAACGATGATGATGAGAAAAACTTCTGATGATTTATAGATATGTCAGTCAATGTTCCAAGATGTTGTTGATGGTGTTTCCCTCTCTCGCGCCTGATGTTGTTGTAGAATACCCTTCTTGTTAAGGGGGAGTGTTGAAATATTGTAACTACAAAGAGTATTCTATTTTATTATTGATGTATTATACATTATATCAATCCCTTTTTGTGGATTGATCATGTCAGGCATTGTAAATGACCAAATCCCCTTTTGTGGATTGGTCAAACCCTAATTGTAATATGTTAAATGAGAAGTCGGCCCGCAGAATATATTAAAGTGGTTATAAACCACCCAGAATGAGAAGTCGTTCCTTCCAGTGAAAAGACACCTCAGTTCAGCACCTGCCAGATTGTATAAATAAGAGAGGCCAGCGCCTCATTTGTTCACTCACTCACTTGATCATCAGAGCGCAAGTTTGGAGCTGAAGTTGGAGAAAAAGAGAGAGAGAGAGAGAGGTGCACTACTTGGGAAAGGACTTCCTGTATTGTTTGGTTTATTCTCTTGGAATTGTATTGGCTATCTATATTAAGGAAGTTTTTGTTGGGTTTTCTCCACCATGAGGGTTTCCTAGGATAAATGATATGTCTCTTGTGATTGTGTATTTCTCAGTGATCCTACCTATGTTATGGTTATCTAGTGAATTGAAAAGAAACCTAATAATAGCTTAAACCTTAACACTTCTCATGGTGGCCGCGTTGATCTCATGTCGGATTTTTATGTTGAAAAGATCTTATTCTAATTCCCTTAGATCGATAGAAAGATTACGCTGAGCCTGATCAATTTCTTGATTTTTTACCGAATAGTCCACTAGTCAGTTGTCCACGTCATCTTCATCATATTCAAGGATGTCGTAAAAAAAATCTAAAGACAACCCCTTAAAAATATCAACTTGTTCATCGAAGGATTTCTTGGTTAAGAACAAGGATTTGAGGATTAATTTGGGGTGTTGGACGTTGTTGGTACTTCCGGCTAAGTCTATTTCTATCAGCTTTATGAATAATTATTCTTTCTTTGATATGGTTTGTTCAAATGATAGGACAATGAGATGTAGGTTCTTAACTTTCTCTTTCCAGCATGCATTTAATTGTTTGATCCGATTTGGGGAGGGGAGGTCTTCTTCTCTTCTTCTCTTTTCTGTCATGTTGGTGACATTGATGCCAAAAGGGACGACCATGTCTAGATAGAAACCTTCTTCATTTTTTAAATCCACCTACAAATATTCCTGGAAAGCGTGTGCCCTCGTTCCAAATGAAGTTATATTTTTTTATGTTTCATAGGCTTCAGTAATTAGCTCCATTATTTTCTTGATATTCTTCTCCACATAGCCTCTACACAATGTGAGGAGGCTAGAGGATCCTTTTAACTTGGTTGTAGGGGTGGCAGACATGGTTATTTATAAAGGACTAGCAAGCAATGGGATAGGAATCAAAGCTTCCTCCAATTCCTTGATTCGGTCCTTCAGTTTGGCATTCTCCGCCTCAAGGCCTCCAATGGAATAATCAAGAGCATCTCTGGTTTCTTGGTGAATTCAAGAGATTTGAGACCGCTACATGTTCCTAAGGTTAATCTTTGAATGAGATTTCCCTTTCTTATTTCTTACATCTCTCTTTTCAATAATTAAATTTTTAGATTCGCTGTCAAAAACAATGCTCTAGAATACGAAGGATTCATCTTCATCAAAAATCTCGGTCTCATCTATTTCCATTAGGGGTTTATGGTGGATCGTGTCCCTGGGATGATCAACGTTGGGGAATACGTTTTCGAGATCAATCTCAAGTTCCATGTCTTCACTTTCAGTTATGGACTCTTTTGCTTCTTGCACAATGTTTTTTCTCTTCTTCCTCACGAGAAGCTTGTGAGAACTATCAATTTTACTCGTAGGAGGGTTCTTATCTCCTCCTCTGTTTGAAGAATTGTGGGTTGCTTTCTTACTGGGGTGGGTCGTTAGAGCGATGCTCTGGGATGTCATACTCTTGGGAGTGTCAGCTGGGGATTGGACACTCTTCTCACCGGGGTATTTTTCATGTTGTTTGTACAATTCATTGGTGCTTTGCAATGTCTCTAGGTCGCTAGCGTCAGGAGCAGGAGTGTTCTTGTTATTGTCTATGTCTTCGTTCATGAGTGTATGGATAAAATAATTGTTGAAGTCAACTGCTAGCAAATTTTCTACAAAAATCCCATTAGGGTCGAACCCTCTTAGTATTTCAGCATATCTTAGGTTCAATTTGTTGAAATGGAATGCAAATTCGTCAATCTTACTGACATTCCTGAACAAGAAGTCCCCGACTTTCCAAGGCAGAGGAATGAACTACTTTTTTCACTTCTCATGGAAAAAATTCAACCGGTAGTTGTATTTCCTTGCTATTTTTGTAACAAACATTCTATCAGTAATGTGACATGGAAAATGTTATCTCCTCAAATAGCACAGTCAAATTTGTTTATTTTAGGTGATAGGAAGTCATTGAAAAATACATTTCTAAATTTTTAAGGTTCATTTTTTAGAGCTTTAAGTATGTAATAAAGTTTGAAAAACATTTAATTTGGTTTTCCCTTCAAAAAAGTCAAAACTCAGGTTTCGGTGGCTAAGTACCTTTCCAAAAGGGATTATAATCCACCTAAGGCCTTAGCTTTCGGTGGCTTAAACGTGAAATTCAGGGCTCTCTTAACCACCAAAAGTGCAGAAAAGTCTTCTTTTAATATGCTAAGTCATCATTTTCAAATGATGATTCTGAGCGACTAGAGAATATTTTTGAGAAACGGGTGGAGGTTTTTGTTGCTAACATGTCAAATAACAATAACCTCTCTCATTTTTTCTACAGGTGACACATATTGGGAGAATCGAATTCATATCTGAGCTCTAATTTTCAGATCTCAGAATTTCCATGTTTGACACGTGTTTTTGAAATGCAAATCCCGAGAAAATGAAAACGAATATAAAAGAACTGAGAGAGGTTTTTTCTCAAAACAAACCAATCTACAAAAGCCTCTTCTAGTTTGTACATAGCAGTTTTTTTTTAGAAATATGGGTCAATCATTGAGCAACATATTTCCAGAAATTTCTGTTTTTTCCAGCCACCTCACAAATTCGATTTTGAGATAGGAGAAGAGGTATCAGATCCATCTTTTGAGGATCTAAAACTACTTGTAAAGGCTATAAATCCTATCAATTTTATAGACTAATGGTTCAAGTCTGGATATAGAGACCTTGAGTCTATTGTAATAGACTTTCAGATATATAATTCGAATCACAGTTTCCTTTCATTATTGATGTCAGATTGCCATTACCTTTCTCTTTTTGTACTTTGATTCAAGTTTGTTTTAGCTACTAATGATTGTTATCTCATTTTTTCATCTCATAAGCTTGATTTAATAGTAATCTACACTATCTTATTTGACCCATCACATGTGTGTTCTGGTTAATAAGCATAGCTTTCTTCATCCACCAGTTTTTCTATCTATCTGGTCATTAATTCTTGAAAGCATTGTCTCATTTGGTTATATACATTTGACCGTCTTGATACCAATCTAGTAGGTCAGTTATCCCATTTGATCTACAAATAAACACAAAAACAATCACACTTTAAGTTACCAGGCTTCTTCAAGATACAACCTGAGAAGGACTCTTGGAGGAATAACAAATTGACACCGTTGTCGGGGGGAGGAGATTGAAGCTCAGCTTCCTTAGGAGACGACAAGAT
Source organism: Picea sitchensis (assembly GCA_010110895.2). Taxonomy (NCBI): domain Eukaryota; kingdom Viridiplantae; phylum Streptophyta; class Pinopsida; order Pinales; family Pinaceae; genus Picea; species Picea sitchensis. Next base: position 31,528 of record SNQJ01S0097593.1, read on the forward strand.
CCAGCTTTGATGATAGACAAAGTCTAGAAATATTTTTGGTTGTAATCATCTATCTGGCGACTCCATGAAGGATGGATTCATTCACGACTCCATTGCTCTGAAATATTTTGGTGACTCCATTGGTATGAAATGAACCAGATCTTAGCGATGAGGTATGAATTTTGTGATTTCTCAAGTATTTTTGGTTACCCTAATGCAGTGCCTAGTAGAGATGAATGGGAACGTAGTATTCCTAGATTTCGAGGAGAAGAGTGGGAAGTACCGGCCGAACACTTGCTGTATTTTCATGACTTTATTCATTGGCTTGAAATTCTACATGAGGATGTTCAAATTAAGCTTTTCATTTTTTCATTAGAGGGAATTGATCGTGATTGGTACCGATCTCTTCCTATTGCCAATATCAGCACTTTGGCAGATTTTCATGTTGTTTTTCATGTGTTTTGTAAAGACGAATTTCCAGTTGATCTTCTATATCTCAAATGTTGTCATGAATTCAATTTATTTAAAGATCCAAACATTCATGAAGACTTTGCTGCAGCAGAAGATATCTCTCATCTTGATCAAGGGATTGGTGATCAACATTATGATAACCATAGTGATGCTTTTGACATTGCATTAAATGAATCTATTAAAGATGGTTGTAATGAAGATCGGATTATTCCTTTTGAAAACTTGAAAAATGATCAGCAGATTTTTATATCAACATGTAACAATATTGAATCTGCAGTAGATACTGAGGATAGCATACAGTTTCCATATTTGCAGATCCATAGAAGTTGCAGTAACCATGAGGAACAGGATTGTCAGGGACTATATAATCTCCAACTAGAGCATCAGGAAGATCATTCTTCTCCTTATGAATATGTTGTTTCAAATTATGATAAGGAACAAGGTGATATTTTTCCAAATCTTTTTCAAGATCCTATTGCTGATAATTCTATGCATGAATCTTCATCCCTTTCATTAGAATTGGATCATGTTGTTCCCATTTTTGGCAAATATCGTGATGAAGAAGAAGATTTTAAGTTTTGTGGAGATTTGTTTGTTTCTGGAATTTCACTTAGTTCTACTTTTTAACAAAGGGATGATCAGCAATGTATGCATGTTATAATTAATGAAAGTTGTGGATCTAAAGTTCAAAAGTTCAAAGAAGATTCATCTTGCAAAGATCTCATTGTTGGGGAGGGTGATTAGAATTTTCTTCATGATACATATATTCAGACTCAGTTTTCATTTCATCATTATCAAGACAGTGATGTAGAAGATCCAGAACATATTTATTATTTTTTTCCAGAAATTGTCAGTTGTAATACACCATTACATCAGAGTGATGAATTTAAGTCACATGGATATGTTAAAGGGGAGAAAAAAGCTTTAGATTAGCAATTAATCATACAGGTTTTTCCATCAAAGGTTGAGCAGTCTACATTTAACACTAATATCAGTGAAGACAACCATCAGCAACAGCCTTCCATTCGGAACAACAACATAAAGAGGTATTCCTTTATGGTTTTAATGACCCTATTGCAAATTATTTGGAATCGATGGAAAGCATAGATGTTAAAATATTTTTGTCAGGTGAAAGATGGATTTATCATCTATTCAAACCACTTTAATGTTGGTTATGCATTCCATTATTTTTCAGGTCAAGATCAAGAACAGGTTTAGTAAAACAGTTTCTAACATGGCTTCATTGCAGGCATGAGTTTACTTGATTAAGCATCAATACAATGTTTAAAGTAGGAGTAGATAAGAGAATAAGCTCTTCATCTGAGAAAGTAGACTCTTTCAATTATTTGTTGTTGAATAAGTAGAGCAGGATACAGGTTGGATACATGCAGGCTACAGGGTGGCAGGGGATCATTTCTAAAGGACAAATGACTCCATAGCCCAATGATAAAGGCTACAAGCAAGTTACAAGTTTGCAGAAGATCAATTGCACGGGCCAAATGACTCCATAGCCCAATAGGAAAGGCATTGGATCTGAGGTTCTTGAAACCTCACAGGGAGGATCTCATCCCCAGAAGGAGCCAGATGTTATCTCCTCAAATAACACAGCCAAATTTGTTTATTTTAGGTGATAGGAAGTCATTGAAAAATACATTTCTAAATTTTTAAGGTTCATTTTTTAGAGCTTTAAGTATGTAATAAAGTTTGAAAAATATTTTATTTGGTTTTCCCTTCAAAAAAGTCAAAACTCATGTTTCGGTGGCTAAGCGCCTTTCCAAAAGGGCTTCTAAGCCATAGAAATCCTTAGCTTTCGGTGGCTTAAACGCGAAATTCAGGGCTCTCTTAGCCACTAAAAGTGCAGAAAAGTATGTTTTTACTATGTTGAGTCATCATTTTCAAATGATGATTCTGAGCGACTGCAGAATCTTTTTGAGAAACGGATGGAGTTTTTTGTTGCTAACATGTCAAAGAACAATAAACTCTCTCATTTTTCCTACAGGTTTCATATATTGGAATAATCGGACTCATCTCTGAGCCCTAATTTTTGGATCTCAAAATTTTCCTGTTTGACACATGTTTTTGAAATGCAAATCCTGAGAAAATAAAAGCAAATGCCAAATAACTGAGACAGGTTTTTTCTCACAACAAACCAATATACAAAATTTTCTTCCAATTTGTACACAACAGTTTTGGTTTGAGAGATATGGATCAATATTTGAGCAACATATTTCCAGAAATGTTTGTCTTTTCCAACCACCTCACAAATTTGATTTTGAGATAGGAGAAGAGGTTATCGGATCCATCTTTTGAGGATCTGAAACTGTTTGTAAAGGATATAAATCCTATGAATTTTATAGACTAATGGTTCGAGTCTGGATACATAAAACTTGAGGCTATTGTAATAGACTTTCAGATATATAATTCGAATCACAGTTTCCTTTCATTATTGATGTCAGATTGTCATTACCTCTCTTTTTGTACTTTGATTCAAGTTTGTTTTAGTTGCTAATGAATGTTATCTCATTTTTTTATCTCATAAGCTTGATTTAATAGTAATCTACACTATCTTATTTGACCCATCACATGTGTGTTCTGGTTAATAAGCATAGTTTTCTTCATCCACTAGTTTTGTTATCTATCTGATCATTAATTCTTGAAAGCATTGTCTCATTTGGTTATATACATTTGATCATCTTGATACCAATCTAGTAGGTCAGTGATCCCATTTGATCCACAAATAAACAAAAACAAAAAATACACTTTAAGTTACCAGGCTTCTTCAAGATACAACCTGAGAAGGACTCCTGGAGGGATAACAGAAGGAAAGTAGGATTTTCCTTGGAGCCAAAAATCATTATTACATTGTAATTCTCCATTTGTTCAAGTGTCCCCTTCCTATCCAAAAACTTGGTTGCTTGGTTAGACATTCGGGGAGCATCCTTTCCTAACAATAAATCTTTGAAAACTGAGACAAAGTCATTCAAAACCTCATAAAAACAATGGGAGGCCTTGTGCCTCCATAAGGCTTGGTACCAAAAGGTTACTGGGTCGAATTCACAATTTACCTTCTTGGACACAGATAGTTTTGGAAATGGACAGCAATGCGCTATCGCGAAAACCAAGTAGGATGACATATAAATTTCATCTCATGTTTGAATCGTGACAATTGGGAATAGATTTCAATTGAAATCAACTTCCCCCAATCAAAAATGTCTTGTTCCTTGACCGTGAAATTAAAAATATAAAGAATCATGCGGGAAATGCTTGTTGTGGATTACTGTACCATTATCTTCGTAAACAACCAGGAAATTTCCCAGAATGAATTTATAAATGAAATAAATTGCAACCTTATGATATCTTCATGAACTTTCATTGGGTCTTCTAGGAATTCGGGTAAGAGGTCCAACCTGTTATCTCCAGCAATCTCAACATCTTGCGGAAGACATGAGGTGACAAAGAAATAGGAGAGTGGTCCCACAGTGGAATAATTCTTTGGCTTAAAATATATCTCTCGACACACCAAGAGACCACCTCCTTACAATCAAAGACTTCAGGGACACAGCATGCACGAGCAATTCTAGAGGTCCAAATTACTTCGTTCTGGGCGAAAGGGGACGAGTAGTAAGAATATGCCCTAGACCATTGGAAGTTTTGGTCCTCACACCCAAAAATGTTCACTATATCTCCAAAGAATTGTTTTCAAGCTGCTACCATAAGTTGACAAGAATGTTTGTTTTCTCTAGACAATGTTTGAAATGAACACTCGAAAGGGATAATATAACCCTTCACAAATCTTGGTCTAATGCGTGTGAATGGGAAATCTCCTCGAGCCTTTCACTCATTAATGACAATCTCTACGGTTCCTGCATGATGAGTTTTTAGCATTAAAGCTTCCTAATTTCATACTTAGAAATAAGTGCAAAGGTGGCGGGGACGGAAAAGAGCAATTAAGGATTGGAGATTTCGTGAACCCACCAACCCGACGACCCGCGAAA
>SNQJ01S0097593.1:35982-46363 GCA_010110895.2 Picea sitchensis
AGTTGGTATGTAGAAAGACATGTAAAAAAATAAATACAGTTCTATTTATTTCAATGTAGCAACATAGAAAATATAGTTGACATGAAGATAAGTTATTATGTAGGAAGATATGTACTATCTACATATAATAAATTAGGTGCAAAGCAATAGAATAAATATACAAACAATAAATGAAATACAAAACAATGGAATATGAAATAAGAGTAGAAGCATGCACATTTGTATTTCTTCTTCTACATTTGTGGTTAAGAGTCCTTCGTCTTGTCAAGTTATTTTGTTTGTTTCAATGTGGGAATGCACAAAATACAATGAGCATGAATGTAAGTTGGTATGTAAGGGAAAACAAGTAATGTGTATATACAATAAATGAGAATCAAAGGAATGGAGTAAAAGATAGAGTTAGAAGCATGCACCTTTGTTTTTCTTGATCCATGGTTGTGGTTATATAAAAAATTTCTGGCCAAAATCTATTACAAGACAAAAAATATTAAGAAGTTGGATGATCCTAGCTGAATGATTTGGTTTTGTGCAACAAAGTATCCAAATATGCTTTGAGACATGGAAATATGATTTTGTAATATGCTTGATGTATATTTCATAATTCAAGTACAAGACAAATTGTATCATGGTCAGACCAGTATGTGTCTCAGATAAAGAGGATGTATTGTGAAATGGGCACATTTGACCATACATGGTCAATAAGTGTGTTTTGTGCATGCTTTATCTTATCCAAAAGAAAGCAGAGATTGTAATTGCACATGTAGTTTTCCAATTCTTTTGTTATGGCACTATTTTGTAGCATGTCAACATTGAAGTCTCCTAGAATGATAATGTTTTCGTTCAGATGTAAATGGTGCAATGCATTTGAAACAACATTCATTATGTTGGGCAATGTTGCACGTGGAGCGGCATAGAGATTCAATGTTGCAATTTTCAATCCATGGAAAATTTCTCTTGCTAGCACCATCTCAACATTTTTTTCTTCGAAATGCATATGATCCAAAATTGTTATATGTTTTTTCACTAATATCATCACTTCATGCATAATGTAACTTGATATGCAATTGTGATTTGGAAATTGTTTGTTTTGCATGCATAATGTCATGTATGTTTCTTGCAAGCACAGAATATCAGATTGCATTGTGACATAGACATTGAGTATATCATTCATATATGCATTTAAGTTGCGCGTATTAAGTGAGAGAATTCATACATATGAGTTTGTTTGTATGGATTGGTAATCATATTGCAGATGTCATTTTTCACTAGTCCGAAGGCATTGCATCTCAGTATCAACTTTATGTTTGACTTTGAAGCTATCTTTTGTAAGAGCACTTAGCAAATACAAGGACTCTATGTTTCTGACACGGGACATGGATGTGTATACAAGTCCATGTATTTGTATTCTAACAGGGTCAAAGGAAACACTATCAAGTGTTAGCCCTTGTGATCTGTGGATTGTATGTGCACATGCAAGTTGAATTGGAAATTGTTTTCGAATCTTCAGTTGACATGTCTTTGTTGATGTTGATATTGGTTTTTATACTCGCAATATAGGTGTCCATTCACGTGAAGTGTTTGAATTATATAGAAAAGTTAACTTGTTGGTTTGTCGGTGGCCAATATGCGGGTCATGAAACTTAATCCAGAGGACATAAACTTTTTATGTTTTGGTATAAGCTTTGAGTATTCCATCTGGACCATTCACCAGGACATCCTGTGAATTTTGGATAATGCCTGACAATGGTGTGCAATTTTGTTGCATCCTGGTTACCTTTGTATCATACTTAGCCCGTCTACACCTACTTTCAGTTTTCTTCTACAAGAACATTTAGCAAAGGCATGTAGGTACTCAATCCCGGGCAAGGTGGGAATATCATCAAGAGCATGGTGGGAAGGCTAAAGAAATTCCTTATTCAATTGAGGTGATAGATTTCCACTGTCACATAAGTCAAAGGACCAAGATTTGTAATGCTAGGAAAAATGACAGTCGGAGTTGTGCAGACGACATTGGCACACACATGGTGCAGAGTTTGGGGAAAAAAATGAAGGAAAAATTAGGAGCGGGAAGAAAAGATACGCCAACCTCTATGGAAAGTCTGCAGGATAGGAATGATGAATAAATACCTACACATTCTTACTTGCAAACTATAAATAGTAAATAGTAAAGTACGAATACAAATGAAACTATGGTATTGAAACTTACTCCTCAATGATGAATGACAAAATCACAAGTCCAATTGCAAGTGCAGGATTTCAACCTTGCAAAGTGCAACAACAGATCCTGGAATTACCCAGGATTTGCATTTCAGGTCCTGGAACTTTTTCTTTATAACCTACTGAAATATGTCACCGATAAAGATGGATAATGCATGACAATGGTGTGCAATTTTGTTGCAGCTTGGTTATCGTTGTATCATGCTTAGCCCTTCTACACCTACCTGCAGTTTTCTTCTACAATAACATTTTGCAAAGGCAACACGCTTGATATCATCTTTCCATGTGAAAGACATAGGTTCGATTCCCATAGGGGATAGGTAGGTACTCATTCCCGGGCAAGGTGGGAATATCATCGAGGGCAAGGTGGGAAGGCTAAAGAATTTCCTTATTCAATTGAGGCGTTAGATTTCCACTTCGTCACACACGGCAAAGGATCTAGATTTGTAATGCTAGAAAAAATTACAGTCGGAGTTGTGCAAACGACATTGGCATGCACATGGTGCAGAGTTTGGGAAAAAAATTGGAGGAAAATTTAAGATCAGAAAAAAAAGATATGTCAACCTCTATGGAAATTATGTAGGATAAGAATGATGAATAAATACTTAAACATTCTTACTTGCAAATTGTAAACAACAAACAGTAAACAACGAATACGAATGAAACTATGGTATTGAAACTCACTTGTTAATGATGAACGACATACTCGCAGGTCCAATTGTGGGTGCACGATTTGAACCCTGCAAAGTGAAAAAAATAGCTCCAACTGCGGGTGCAGGACTGCAACCTTGCAAAATTGAAGCAAACAAAAGCAAGAAGCAAGCAACAAACCAGTGAGAAAGCACCAACAGGTCCAACTGCAGGTGCAGGACTTCAACCTTGCAAAGTTGAACCAAACAACATCAAGCAGCAACCAACGAATCAGTGAACAACCAGCAACCAGTGAACCAGTGAACAATATATGTATCTTCAATGATGACTAAATTGCATTCCAAACATAGAAAAAATATGAAACATATGATGACTATGCGAGTGGTGGTGGACAACAATATTGTCCAAATTCACTGCAAGATTGTATGCAAAAATTGGAGGAAAAATGTACTCTGACAGGCCTATTTAAGTAAACATTTAAGGTTGTCAAATCTATTTAAGGGCCTCGCGCTATGTAAACATTTAAATTATCAGGCATATTCAAGTACCTCAAAAAATGTGTCAATACTCAAAACTTTCGATATGTAAAAATTTCAATAAAAATTAAAAATTAAAAAATAACATCGATGCTCAAAACTTTGGATATCTAAACATTTAAAACATTGGGAATAGCGAAGCTAGCAATAAGATTTCGAATCTATTCTCCAATGAAATGATGACAAATAATTATTTTTTATTATATAAAAAAATAATGCTTTCTATTCTCTAGTTCTAACAATAGAGATTGTGCAAAAATTTATAGTCAAAGGGCAAGTTAATATGAAGTCAACGATTTATTGATTCGCTATAGTCCCTCTACGCCTTCGGCGGAGAAAAATGTACTCCGACAGACCTATTTAAGTAAACATTTAAGGTTGTCATGTCTATTTAAGTAAACATTTAAGGTTGTCAGGTCTGTTTAAGGGCCTCGCTCTATATAAACATTTAAACTATCAGGCCTATTCAAATATTTCAAAAATAGTGTCAATGCTCAAAACTTTCGGTATGTAAACATTTCAATAAAAATTAAAAATTAAAAAAGAGCTTTGATGCTCAAAACTTTAGATATCTAAACATTTAAAACATTGAGAATAGCGAAACTAACAATAAGACTTGGAATCTATTCTCCAGTGAAATGATATTCTCCAATGAGATGATGACAAATAATTAATTTTTATAATTATTTTTTATTATATAAAAAATAATACTTTGTATTCTCTAGTTCTAACAATAGAGAATAGAAATTCTAACAATATACATTGTGCAAAAATTTATAATCAAAAAACAAGTTAATATGAAGTCAATGATTTAATCATTTATTGATAGCTTTCTAAGCATAGAGAATAGAGATTGTGAAAAAAATTATAGTTTTCTAACAATAGAGAATAGAGATTCTAACAATAGAGATTGTGAAAAAATTTATAGTCAAAAAGCAAGTTAATATGGAGTCAATAATTTATTGATAGCTATAGTAACGCAGGGACTAATAAAACAATTTTTTAATCCATATGTAATAACACAAATTACATAAAAATATATATATATATATTTTAATCCCTATGTAATAACACAAATTACATAAAAAGAAATAGTGAATATTATTACTAAAAGATATGTAATAACAATTTTTTAATAGCACAATTTTTTAAAATTACATAAAAAGGAATTGTGAATATTATTACTAAAAGATGTGAAAAAAAAGTATTCACATTAAGCCAATCGACCCTCAGCCATTTAAAATATATATATATAATAAACATATCTATTTTGTACGATAAAACCATCCGTTTACATTTGTAATTTGAAAAATCCATAGTCTTCAATCAAATATAACAGGGAGATAATAACAAAATGTATTCCCTACTTCATTCTATTTCCAGCATAAACTGAAAAGCTGTGGCACTGCCTATATATTCCGTATTTCATTTGTATTTTATCTCCTTTTCGAGCAAAGTGGCATTCCACCTTCCTGTAGCGGTGCCCATAGAATTAGAACTTTTGTACTGTAATTAATGGATAGAGTCGAAACAGACGCACAGGAAAAACCGAGGAGGTCCTCCATGGTTACTGCTGCATCATACCACACCAAACACAAAATCACCACCAAAATCTAAGCCTGCAAGTGCAGTAGGTGACACAGATCGAATTTAGTTGAGTAAGAAAATAACAACTACCTAATCCCAACCAGGACTTGTTTATCCCAACAAGAATAGGAAAAAAGGGATGATCAATGCGATTGCCATGGTGATCAAGATCGGAATATCTTCCATAAAACCTGCAGATACAAACAGCAGAACCCAGATTGTATGAAGGTGCAGAGATATTGAGAATAAGCACATGAATGCATTTTAGTCTTTTACTGAGGTGGGCAGGCAGAGATATTAGGAACAGTAACAGTGCGTATGTATGTCTGTACCTTTGGATGTCTCCGTCTGAGACTGAGGAGCTGCCGTTCCGCTCCGATTCCCGCCCACGCTAAACCCGAGCTGCGAACAGTCTGCACCGATCGAGCCTGAGAAAAATACGAAAAAATCGGCATGGGATTCGAACAAGGGACCTTTGGAGCTTGAAGACCAGTCTAGAGAGGATCAACTTACATGGTCTGAGGCAGGGGCCTGCTGTCATATTGAGAAGATTTTCATAGCCTTCATTGCAGTGACACATGTAGCTGATCGCGGCGTCGAAGACACAGGAGCCCTCTCCGCACAGGGAAATCCCGGATTTACATGCTGCAAAGTGATTTGATTTAGCCGGACGGATTGATTAAATGGCGTGAAGAGAAATTAGCGATGGAACTTACGGTTCAGAAGATCGCCTGAATAATTGCTTGATGGAGGATTTGCCGGCGAGGGAGCCGAGGAAGGGGTTTTAACCCCACAGTCCGCTTCAAATGTACCTGCAAATAAATAGAGAGCACATTATTCAATACACCCATTGCAGCATATTTCTTTTAGTATCGATTAAACTAACTTGCTTACAGTTGGGTATGACGCAGGGTAGGAAGAAGAACGCAAGCTCAACGGAGGGCGTCTTCCATCCCGGGTCGCACTCGCACACGGGAATGAAACTAAGCTCTGCAGAAGACTTGTTGCTGCAGGTACCCTTCCCACAATTCAGTATTTCGCACATATCTGCGTGGTTAACGGGAATCGAACACGGCGGCATGTTACACTGTGAAGCAAATACACACAAAAAAAACCAAAAAAGGAGAGATCCGGTACTACCTGCTAATTCATCGTCCGCAGCAGCTGTGTGTAAAATAATGAATACCAGAATTGCAAAACCCATACACTTGCTTCTCATCTCCAGCTCCATGGCTATGGGATCGTCCCTGTGCTGTATCACTGCGAAACGCACCCTGGGATAGTTCAAATGAATTTAAGCCGACCTGCAAAAWCATTTTTCCAAATTTGAAAAGATTGTCAGATGTCAAGCGAAAAGATTGTCAGATGTCAAGCGGCGCGGTGTATAGTGGAAGAGCATTTATGGAAAATTCTTGGCGCGGCTGTTACTAACTTCACTCAATGGACAGACTTGCCATTAATATCCGCGTGGCAAACCTATTCTGAGACAGACTTGCTATTAATGTTGGCTAAATATTGCCCTCGTCTACATGTACGTATCTAGAATGGTGGTAGCTATCTTGAGAAGAAATGTGGCTGCTACACACATCCGTTGAGCAGAATGGATTACAATGAGGTTCCAAGTCCTTTTTGATATTACTCATGAATGTCAAAACCTTAGACATCCAAAAATCTAACCCTAAAAGGTGAAACGCAAAAATTCATGTGGGCCCCTATGGGTAAGTTGGTGTAAGTTGGTACCTCAACTTCCTAGGGTCGTAACTTTTGCATACAACCTCTGTTTTAGGCGCGTGATAGCCTGTTGGAAAGGTCTTTCAGAGAGCTACACATTCCACCGTCAAACTGTGACTCCCTGTTGGAAAGGTTTTTCAGAGAGCTACACATTTCATCGTCAAACTGTGACTCCGTCTAGAGGTTGACTATGGCGATCTAGAAAAACAATGTTTAGGGCCCCAAAACGGACCTGGAAGTACGAAAAAATGTGCTAACATGAAAACATACAAAATAAGCCACTTGGATTAGGTGAGAGACCACCAGTATCCACCTGGAGGATGTGTGGGGTTTAAGACAGCCCAAGAAATGTAGAACCCACAATTACAAATAAGTACAGAAGAACGTGTTGAACAAAAATGGACAAGAGGATCCAGTTGGAATAGGTGGGTGGCCACCAATATCCACCTGGATCAATCATCCCCCCTTAGGAAGCAATGGTCTCCATTGCGTTGAGTTCCCCAATCAGGTGAGGAAACTTTTGTTGGATTTGGCCCCAGGTGAGCCACTTGCCTTGGTGTAGGAGTTGCCCAACCTTGACAACCCGATAAAGATGGATCATCTGCTAGTGAGTGCCCTTGACCTGTGTGTCCACTATCTGATCAGTGGATTCTTGTTCCAAGCAGTCGGGGTTGAGCTCTGTTGGTGTCAGTTGTTCTACGATCTCTGAGGTGTCCAATAATGGTGGAAAATATGGCTAAAGGAGGTTCACATTGAACACTGGATGCAGGCCAAGGAAGGGTGGAGTGTTGAGCTCAAAATCATTGCTACCCACAGCTTTGGTAATAGTGTAAGGCCCATAGAGAAGTGGGGGAAGCTTCTAATGGGAACCTGTGAGATGCCCCTTCTGCAAATGTAACCAGACTATGTTGCCAACCTGAAACTGGTGTGGTACCCTGTGTTGATCATGGCACTACTTGTACTTAGTATTGGATTTTTGCAAAATATTCTAGACCTGTTGGCGGATGTGTTGAATCCGCTCAATGAATCTGGTGGCTTTGTCGACAGTACACTGATCATGGGAAGAGTTTGTATGTGCGGTGGCAAGAAGAAGTGCAACATCAATGGGTCCCAAGGGCTGTAATCCCAGACCCACCTAAAACATAGGGGAGACTCTCGTCCCATGTACGTGGATGCTTAGAATTGTACATACGCATGATGTGCACAATCATCCGATTGACGACCTTTGTTTGGCCATCGGTTTGGGGGTGGAAAGTAGTGGATTTTGTGAGCTTGGTGTCCAACAAAGACCAGAGACTCGACCAAAATGTGTTGAGGAACCTGTTGTCCCGGTCGGAGATGATGGTTTGTCATATTCCAAAGTGGACCCACACTCATTCGAAGAAGAGATTGGCAATATCTGTCACTGTGATATTCTTCTTGCAGGCTATGAGGATGGCCATCTTCGAAAACCAATCAACAACCACAAATACACAATCATTTACTTTCTTGGTGGACGGCAACCCAGATATGTAATCCATTGAGATGGATTCCCAAGGCTTCTCGGGAATAGGAAGAGAGGTGTATAAGCCTTGCTTCTTGATGGCTGATTTGGCAATGGTTGGCTTGGCAATGGCATAGGCAGTGCAAGATCTGATATACTTGTTGACATCCTGTCGAAGTTTTGGCCAATAAAAATGTTTCTGAAGAACGACCACAGATTTCTCCATGCCAAAATGGTCTGCCACCCGACAGTAGTGGGCTTCCCAAATCAGCTTTGCACACTCACTTGTAGGAACAAAGACATGGCCCAGGTGGCATAAGAGTTTGTATTGAATGTGAAAATCGATGACAGGTGCGCATGTACCCAAGAGTTGATAGGTGGTGGTGAAGTCTGAATCTTGTTGATAAAGTTGGGGCCACTCAGATGCTTCATGTCCACAGGAATGGAGCACGGTGGTGAGTGAAACCACAGGAGGCCGACTGAGGCACTCAGCGACACGATTGGAGATGCTTGTCCTATACTTTCTGTTGAGATGAAACTGTTGTAGGTAGGTGGACCACTTCTGATGGCAGTCGTTCTGCAATTTCCCTTGTGTTTGTATGAACTGCAGAGGCTTGTGATCAGTGTGTATGATCGTCTCTTTTCCCAGAATGTAATTTTTCCATTGAGGACAGGATTGTACAATGAAATACATTTCCTTGTCATAGGTGGGATATTTCCGTATAGTATTGGAGAGTGTCTCACTATTGTATGCCATCAGATGCATGTGTTGAGCGAGAATTGGGCCCACAACATAGTCAGATGCATCAATCTCAATCTTGAATGGTTGTTGCGTATCAGGCAAGGAGAGTACTGGAGCTTAGCACAAGTGATGCTTCAGATCATCGAATGCTCATTGTTGCTCCTTCCCCCACACGAACCTGGCCCTATCACCGCCCTTAGTCACCTAGCTGAGGGCCCATGCAATATGGGAGAATCCCAACACGAACCGTTGGTAGAAGTTGACTAGTCCCAAGAAGCTCTGAAGCTCGGTCAGTGTGGTCGGGGCTGGCCAGTCATGGATGACTTGGATCTTAGTTGGATCAACATGTACCCCGTGCTCATCAACAATGTATCCCAAGTATTGGACCTTGTTCATGCTAAAAGGTCATTTTTCCAAGTTGGCATATAGCTTGTGTTGTCGCAAAGTGCTCAAAACCTATTGAATATGACGCATGTGCTCCTCCCACAATCTATTGAAGATGAGGATGTCATCCAAATATACCACCACAAAGGAGTTGGTGAAGGGTCTCAATACATTATCCATCAACCTCATGAAAGTGGTTGGTGCATTTGTTAAGCCAAAGGGAATGACTAGCTATTCAAAGAGACCTTCTTTAAATTTGAAGGTTGTCTTCCATACATCAGTTGGTTCGATGGGAACCTGGTGGTAGCCAGACTTTAGGTCAATCTTGCTAAAGAACTTTGCCCCCTTGAGTTGGTGAAGAATTTCATCAATCCTGGGAATGGGGTATCGGTTCCTAATTGTGATTTTGTTTAAGGCTATGTAATCAATGCAGATTCGCCACGTCCCGTCCTTCTTCTACACCAATACAATCGGTCTTCCGTAAGGGGAGGAGTTAGCTCTGATGTGCCCCTTTTAAAGCAGCTCTTGGATCTGTCGTCTAATTTCATCATTTTCCATCAACGAGCAACGATACACTGGTCCATTAGGTAGAGGTGTGTCGGAGGTCAGATCAATTGGATGCTTGACTTGGCAATGTGTCGGTACCCCTATAGGTGAGGAGAAGATGTCTTTGTATTCTTCCATGATCCCGTCCATTTGCTTCTGCTACAAAGAGAGGCTTTGTGTAGAGGCCATGGATGTGGCGGCGACCTTCTGCTTACTGTGAGCATGAATCACAAAGAAGATGAACTTCTCGCTCTGTGAGATGACCTTACTGCATTTCTTAGCAGAGATTAAAGAAATAGAAGTAGGCGGTGCTACCTCTGGTATCCTATACAATTGTCTACCCAAAGTAATAATAACATTATGGGGTCTAGACTCATACACAGAATGACGCTTCCACAAATATGGTTGTCCTAAAAGAACATCACAAACTTCAAGGGGAGAAATATCACACAGTACCTCAACTTTGAAAGGCTCGATGTCGTAGGGCAGAAGATATTGTTGGCT
>SNQJ01S0097594.1:0-10413 GCA_010110895.2 Picea sitchensis
CAATAGCTAGATCTAGGGAAAGAGTAGTATTCTGTTACGGTTTGTTCCAGATCCAGGTGGATCTGGGGAGATTGGTCTGTGTCAGCACTCACGAATTTATCCATAAACATTAAGGATCTTCCTCCCTCAACATATTCTACCTCCACATTCCGTCCTTGAGCTTTTCCAATGTGAGTTTCACCGCCATCTTTTTTCTTATTTGGACACTCATAGGATTTATGCCCGATCTTTCCACAGACAAAGCATTTTAATTCACAGCCTCTACCTCTTCCTCTTCCTCTTCCTCTAGCTTGAGGAAAACTATTTCTATCGGCATACTACCCTCTCTGTGAGCTTCCTCCTCTCTCATGTTGAGTTTGAGGTTTCTTTCCCTCTTCTTTAGATTTCTGAGTTCTGTCTTGGGAAATTGTTTTGCCTCTGGCTTGACCTCTACGTCGGCCTCTTTGACCTTGCTTATGGCTCAACTTCTCTTCAGCTTTTAGAGCTATCTGATAAGAATCTTCCACATTTCGAATGATCATCATGCTCATCTCATCTTGGATGTCATATCGAAAACCATTCATGTACCTGGCAACTTTTTCAACATCACTTTCTCGGTGACCTTCTCTGGTGTTTATCTTCTAGAACTCTTCAGTGTATTCTTTCACTAACATCAGCGTCTGTCTCAAATTCTGCATCCTCCAAAACAGAGTGATTTGATAATCCTTGGGTATAAATTTTGCTTTCATATTTCCAACCATTCTATCCCAGCTTTTGATTTTCTGCTTGCCCTTGCAGCGTCTATCAACCTGCAGTTCATCCCACCATAGTGTTCCATGCCCTTTAAGTCTAGTAACGACATGTTTGAATTTCTTGTCTTCCTTGACATCCTCATAGTCGAAGTATTTATCAAGATCTCTAATCCAGTCTAGAAGATCTTCAACATCCAGGTTTCCCTCATACATGGGAATCTCCATCTTTTCTCTGGCACCTATCCTTGCAACAACCCTGCATAGGAGTTCGTCTGTAGCATCTTCGACTGCGACTTCTTCTCCTTCATTTCCAGTTTCATTTTCACTTTCAGCTTCGCTGATATCCCCGACGTCAACTGTGCGCCTCTATGTTGTCTCCATGGCATCAAGCCTGGCATGTAACTCACACATTTCTCTTTCTCTTGCTGGATCAGGCATTGGCATTGGCCTGTCTCCTCTTCTCGGTAGCATGGTTGTAAAATGTTCCTCTTTTCTCTGCTATAGAAAGAAAATAACTTGTTCTAAGCTCTGATACCACAAATGGTGCAGACCTCGAACCTCAGGCCAAGATCCGCACAGGATCGTTCTAAATTGACTTTTCGATTCCTCCACAGGGAATCCCACACACACACCACAATGTTTTCCACAAGTCCTTATAGGTATGCCCGCATGATCAAACACAAGGCATCAACCCAAATCTTCTGACAAAAAATATGATTGCGCCCTTTGCCGAATCGAGATTTCGGGTTTCGCGATATCGCAATTCCTGTTTTTGATTTTCTTGTCTCTTCAACCTCCAAAACCCGAAATGCCAAATTCCTGAAATCTTTGCCCGTGTCCTCCTCCACAGTTGTGTCAAGTTTTGCGACTTCAGGAATTTTGGAGTAAATAACCCCGACCTCTTGTCTTTGAAACTACTGAAATGTTGAACCCCGATGTGTTCAACAAAGGCTGGCTCCCCAACGAAACTTTTCGTCGATTCAGAGTTTCAAACTTCACGATTTCGTGAATCCAGCTACAAGACTCTTGGTTCTTCAACCTTCTAAACTCTGAAATGGTCAACGAGGATTGACTCTGCCTATTGACGAAAACACGCCACCTGTCTTTCCCCCTATACTCTATTTCCCACGTGGATTCTTTCCACCTGTCCACTCAAGTTCTCCAGCTTTCAGAACTTGAACAACCCTTCGACAACCGTTCCTCTATCAATTCAAAACCCCAAACTCCAAAATGGCACCTTCCATGGAATCAACGGCTATAAGACCTCATTCGATCCGTCGACCCACATTATTTCGGGCTTTCGGGTACCGGGAGTTCGAAACTCTCGATCCCAAAACTCTACCTCCTCTTCTTCCCGACACCCGAAGTGCCGAAATCCTAAAATTTCATGCCAAAATTCTGTCACAACTCGCGACTTCGGGATTTTCGCTCCACTAGGCTCGACTCCTTATTGTCAGGACCCTCGAAATGCTGAAATTCGAAATTTTGAAATGCCGAAAATTCTACGCCTTGTCTTCACACACGATAATCCATTTCACGATTTAGAAGTTCGAGTGACCAAGGGATTTGGATTGCACTCCGGACTTATAAACCCCGATTTTCCGAAATGATCTTGACAACTCGACGGTCACGATCAACGGTCAATGTTGAATCTTGAAACCAACGTAATGGGTTCGTCTAACCCTTATCCACCCTGCAACTCCTCTGGATCCTACGGTCCTCATGACTTCGCGAGTTCTCCACAGAGAATTTCAACCGTTCGATTCACTCCTCAATGAATCTCTGACCTAACTGACTTAGTGTCCTTCCACTGAACTTAACTTTTGCGCGATGATTCAGCTCCCTGTCTTCCTTTGAATACTTCAAAGGTGTTGATCCTCCTGATCTTTCTATTTCAACCTCAAGTCTCGAAAGAACTCCTGCATGCACTCTTTGTGACAATCTTTCAAATACTTCTGTGTATTTTATTATTCGACTTTGTGCACTCTCGACAACAACAATCTTTCACTCTTCAACCTTAGTTGATAAATTCTAAGGCTTCAACTAGCCTGTGCACACCTTGCACGGCTTTTGTACTTCACCTGCACTTCTCCTGGTATGAGAACAATGATATCCTTCCTGATCTTTTTGAGATAAAACTCAGAACCCTTGTCAACGAACACCTTGCAGACGTTTCTCTACACTCCTTATAGGAACTTTCTCAGGAAGAGAAACAATTGAAACTCATTATTCTCTCTCACACTTCATACATTCAACATGAAATCATACATTCAACACAGAATAACAACAAAGGCATAACAAAGAGAACAAAACAACTGTAAGCATACCATTCAGCATATGTAAACAACAAACATCATAACACCATGAAATCTGAGTCAAAGCTTCATATATTAACTGAAATACTCTTGTACATGGGTTCTTCTATACCACTCTCTGCTATGGCTCTCTTTTTATTTTCTGTGCTAATAATACAATAATACAAGAGTGAGGGTGTCTATATCCGTTTTCCCTCCTACACTCTAAACTGTCTAATCTCTTAATTCCAATCTACCTACTTTCATTAACAGAATTAAATGCCTATTACAATTTGACAGATGGGAGTAATCCCCCCCAGATCTGTTCATATCTCCTAGGTATAAATGCAAAGTATGCCTTCTTCCTAACTATTACATTGATGCTTTTAAGTTTCAAAATTCAAAATGTTGTTCATAAAAACATAGTCTTCTTCCATCTGCTCATTCAGCTTCTCCTTTGTCTAGGCGCGTGCTTTTGGCTTTTCACGATGCTCCTGCATCAGGAGGTCAGCAAATATATTAGGTCCTGCACTGCCTGCATTATTGCTAAACCGACCACTAAGAAACAAGGCATGTACACCCCTCTTCCTACTCTTGACATGCCATGGGAATCCATCTCAATGGACTACATTTAGGTCCTCCCATCCAGCAAGTGGGGAAATGACTGTGTTTTTGTGGTTGTTGATCACTTTTCTAAGATGATGATTTTGGTTTCCTACAAGAAGAATATCACAGCAGAGGCCACTGCCAAGATCTTATTTGAATGAGTCTAGGTACATTTTGGAATCCCACAAACCATTGTCTCAGATCAGGACAGTCAATTTCTCAGCACATTCTGGTCGAGCCTCTGGTCATTGCTAGACAGAAAGCTCACCAAATCCACGACCTTCCACCCCCAGACATATGGCCAAACCGAGGTATTAAATACAATGATTGTGCATATCCTTCACATGTATAATTCAAAGCACCCTCGCACTTGGGATGAGAGCCTTCCCTATGTCAAAAATAGCTACAATCGATCCCTTCATAGCTCAACCGAACACATCCCCTTTTAGGTGGGGTTGGGATTCCAGCCATTGGGTCCCCTAGATGTTGCACTTCCCCTTGCGGTAACCTTGAATGACTCATATCCTGCTCCAACTGAAGCTGACAAATCCACCTGGTTCATTGAGCGGATCCAACACATCTACCAACAGGTTCAGGATATCCTACAGAAGTCCAATGACAAGTACAAGCAGCGCCATGATCAACATGGGGTGCCACATAAGTTTTAGGTGGGAGACAAAGTTTGGTTGCGCTTGCAGAAAGAACGCCTTACAGGACCCCATCAGAAGCTTCACCCACTCCATTACGGGTCTTACACCATCCCCAAGGCCATGTGGGATAATGATTTTGAGCTCAAAATTCCTCCTTTCCTTGGCCTACACCCAATGTTCAACATGGATCTCCTTCGCCCTTATTTCCCACCATTATTGGACACCTCAGATGTAGCAGAACAACTAAAACTAACAGATATCAACCCTAACTACATACAATAGTCATCCAATGATCATATTGTGGACACACAGATCAAGGGCACTCGACAACAAAGGATCCAACTTTATCGAGTCATCAAAGCAGGGAAGCTCCTGCACCAAGGCAAGTGGCTCACCCGGGGCCAAATTCAGCAGAAACTTACTCATTTGATGGGGGAACTCAACACAATGGAGACCACTGCTTCCTAATGAGGGAGGATTCATCTAGGTGGATATCGGTGACCACCCACTTTTTCCAACTGGCTCAAAATAGTTTTCTGGCAATTTACTATTTTTAACAGTTTTAACTTCCATGGCCATTTTGAGGGCCTAAATGAAGGTTTTTCAGGATCGATCTTCTCAATGATAGTCAAAGGAATGATTGAGCCCCCAAAATGAATCTCCTCGACATACTTTTACAACGAGCTATCATACACCTAAAACAGATTGTATGCAAAAGTTACGACCCTGGGAAGTTGATCTACTAACTTACCCAGACAGGGCCCACATGAATTTTGGCGCTTCATCTCCTAGGGTTAGGTTTTTGGATGTCTATGTTTTTGGCATTCCTTTTTATTGTAAAAAGGCCATCAGATCCTCATTGTAATGATCTTCTTGTGAATGAGTGCATTCATCACATCTCTTCTCAGAGATAAGCTGCCACCATTCTAGCAAGCTTGTTTTCACTGCATTTTGCAGGTTCAACTTATTTCCTTATTGAATAGAAAACCAGTTTTACCGTATCTCTATTATTTTTTTTTAAGCACCCGTTAATAATATGTATCCATTTCCTTCTGCTCATAAAATCTGGATAAAAAAGAATGCACTCGATAGGTCATTTGTGGCCATTCAAAGTGTCATTCTTGGATCTAGAAGCATATAAGCTTCCTTCAGGTATTAAATCTTTGGTTTGTTCCCCCATCCCTAAATGTGTACAAGCTTTCTTTGGCCTTGTGAATAATTAGTCAAAATATCATATGCAAATTCCTACAATTTGCATGCACTCTTGAACATGCATGCATACATGTGTGTTCTTTTCATTTCATTTTTTTTGGGCTGCAGTGACAACTCTAGCATACATTTTTGCTAATTTGGTTTCCTTAGATTTAGGTTCAGAGTGGAAAACCTTGTGGTTTTGGATGAAAATACATTAAAACCTCCATTTTTTCTGAATACCTCTCAATAACTCTATTCTTTACATTATTTTTGTATAAGGTACACAAATCAATCACCGATGAAACTACAGATACATATAGAGTCGACTATGCATACATGAAATATATACATTTAAAAAATATATATATTGTTTACTATTTTTAATAGATTTTTATCTTGACATATATCATAATCTTAAAATACATACCACTTTTATTCCCACTATAACATTTTAACACCTTAACCATTTTTCAAATAAGTTATACATTGCACTAGTATATACCAAGATATATAATCTATAAATAACATTTTTTTTATATAATGTTAAGACCCTCCTACCCTGCACTAATACGAGGCCTTGTAATTTCAAGGATATAATGAATTTCATAATTTTAAAAAAATATAAAATAAACATTATCAATTTTGGAAAAGTATCCCTATACAAGAAAAATGTATTCTCTACAATTCTACAATTATTTTAAGGAAATTTCATCATTTAGGTAGTCAATACATGCACTAACAGATACATATGTATTATATTTTGCATGAAACATAACATACCACTGTTAGAAAAACTCAAATTTCACATAGTTGTACACAAATTATATAAATAAAAAATTATATATTCACAAAGCTAATTCAATTTCCTACATTTCATCTTTTTATACCATATTCAAATTCATTGTTAAAGTACCTTGAATTATCCCTCCAAGTTAACAGGTTGTTGTTTTTCCATGTTTGCATTGCGACTAATGTGTCATAAGAGACCATCATTAGCTTACACCCACCTTGACACTACCATATCTAAGACCAAAACAAAAACACATATGAATGAATGCAAGGCCAATACACGATGGGTCACACCAAAAGATATTGAACCTAAGAGAAAAAATGTTGTAAAAAAATATTCTAGAGAACTTACTGACAAGCTATAAGAACTATGAAAATAAAACCCCATCATGATATTAAGAAACCGTAACAACCATTTTCAACAGAGAATTAAGTCAATAAATCTATAATTGGAGTCACGTCGCAATTTAAAATAGTTAATACCAAGCTACAAAATGACTAAGATATTTAACCCAAGTTATTATTGTAGTCAAGATCTGACTACCACTACAAATTAAAAATACTACCTATATCGAGAGGAATACTAGACACAAAAAATAATACAAGTCAATATTTTTAACCAGACATTGATGTAACTATAGACACTTTTTTAACGAGAAATCAAGGAAGGCTTCTAGATTATCATTTTGTTTTAGAACCAAGTGTAAGGTCCCACCAATTGGAATTATTTAACAACCCTTCAATTCAAAACAAAAGGGAAAACATGCATGCATAAGTAACAATGAGACTTGTCAATTAATATCCAAAAATCCACAAATATATTTACATTAGTTCTACCATATTTGGGACCTAAAGTAAAAACAAAAATGATTTACTAATAGGATGCTACATGATGGGGCATCAAATTGCAATGGGAAAAAAATTGATGCCAAAAAAATTAAGAGCTATAAACAAATCTTCCAAAAAGTTAGTAACAAGCTATACCCATTATGAAAATCAAATTAAGAAGCTAGATAACCACCATTTTCAATAGACAATCAACTTAAGGAGTGTATATTTGTAGTCACGTTGCAGTTTAAAAATATATATCATCAATGGTTTTGTAGATACCTCTATAGAGTGACTGAGAGCACAATAGGACCTCCTATAGTGCCAACACCCCCATTTCCAAATCTCCATGCATGAATTATGTTGATCATATTTTTAGTTTGCAAGGTGAAACCATCTTTGTAAGGGAAAATCCTCTCCATACTAAATTCCACAATGCAAGCAAGCCCAATCACATGAGCACAAACCTAAATAGAACACCCCTTGATGATTTATAGATTGAAACATTTATGCAAGAAAAAACCATGCTCAAACCATGACTCCAAAGAAGCCATGTGTAATAGGAGTTTCCAACCATGAACCTACATAGCAACAAATCCACCTATAGCAGTAACCACACCATTGTCTACAAGCCACTACTACAAATAGTCCATAGGATGAAAAAATGATAAACAAGACATGCAAACCACAGTGTAGGCTGATGAAAAGAGTTAAATGGAAAAGGTGGTGAGAAATAAGAAACCCCATTGAATGCAAAAAATGACAGAGTTTGTAGAACCTCCCTCAAACCATTGCTCCAAGGAACATACATGTGACAAGAATCCCCAACAAGAAACCTGTTTTTAAGAACCAAATATCAATATAGCATAGAAAAACATCAGAATAAGTACTCACTGCCTTGAGAAAGAGAGAATTTCATATAATAAGCCTCTTCGAGGGGGAAACCTCCTTATACACCACATAAATGTCCAAATAGGAGATGATTCCAAATGAAAATGTCTCCTTGGTATATATAGGAGACTAGGAGGTAAAATTAAAACTAATAGAACCAAGCCGACATAAATAAAACAACATTACTAATGTAGTATCCCCCAATTAAGGGGTAATGTTCCACTATTTAGGGATTAACATGCCCCTCCCCTTGAGACAAGTGTTTTCCACAATGATTTAGTAACTCTGGATACTTTTGTATAAAATATTCATCTTCCCAAGTGGAATCTTCAACCGGTAGTTTCCTCCATTTAATGAGATACTCTTAAATGGATCTATTCCTCAACTGGAAAATTCTTGTGTTCGTGATGGATTCAGGCTCCAATATGATTTTTCCTTCCTCATCAAGTTCTATAAATATAGTTTTAACTTTGATCTTGTCACCTATAACCTTCTTTAAGCATGAAACATGGAAAACTGGGTGTAGTCGTGAAGATGTAGGAAACTCCAATTGTATGCCATAGTACCAATATTTTGCAACACCTTATAAGGGCCATCGTACTTTGGTGATAATTTATTATCCTTATTGTCTTGCTTGAGGGACATCTATTTGTATGGTTGTAGTCTTAAAAACACCCAATCCCCTAATTCAAAACTTCTTTCACTACGATGTTTATCTGCTTGTTGTTTATTGTGATTTTGTGCCATTGTCAGGCTATCCTTTAAGATTTGGAGAACTTGTTGTTGATGCTCGATGTGATATTCCACTTCTTGAACCTTAGAATTTTATTTTAGAGAAGAAGTGATGGATGAAGGGTGGTATCAATAGAGTGCCATAAATGGTGTAATTTTTGTTGTAGTATGAAAGGAAGTGTTATACCACCATTCTGCCAAGGGTAACCATTTGAACCATTGTGTTTTTTTATCAGAGACAAAGCAACGAAGGTATCCTTCAGACATTTGTTCACTATCTTAGTTTTTCCATCATATTGAGGATGATAGGATGAGCTATGAGCCAATTGAGTACCCAAACAAGAAAACAATTTTTTCCAAAAATGTTCAGTGAAGATGGGATCTCCGTCACTTACAATAATCTTTGGGCTTCGATGTATCTTTTTGTTGGCACAAGGGCAGACCCAGGGCTCAATGCTTAACAATGCACTGACAAAACTGCGACTATCGACCCTTTCAAAAACACTTGCAAAGCAGGCGAAGTCTCACCTGAGGTAGAAGTAGGGGGGTTATAGGATGCAAGTGTCTATAACCAGGCTGGGACATTAATTTGTGATAAGGGTACTTCACAAAATATTATGTTAACGCTTATTACGTGACATGCATTAGTTTCATAACCCTATTAACACCACAGAGCATAATCAAAGATAGATCAGCACAGTAACAACAAATGATAATATGCCCTGAGCACTTATCACTTAGCATTACAAGTTAAATATAACATTAATTACCCTTAACACAATTAAAGTACTTAAGCAACAAAGGATCTATCTATTACACATCATAATCAAAGCACTAAGTAGATTCATAACAGAAATAACACAACACAAAGAAAACCATGAGACACCAGATATATGTGGTTCACCCAGGGTGGGGCTATGTCCAAAAACCTCTTCGCCTCTTTATTATTCGCCAAGATATTGAATTCATCCACTCCTATGCACCAAGCCACAGAGTCGAGCTTCACACAAGGTTGGAGATCTGCACACTAAGTAGTAGATCCTCCTTCCAAAACTAGGTCAAATGAACAGAGCCAAACGCTCTATCACAACATTTAGAACCTTCTACAAAATCATAGTTGAGCACAAATCCTCAATGCACATACCTTCCTTTGCACAAAGGAACTCGAACTACTTGCACTTAGCTACTTCTACAATACAATCGTCTTTATTTATATTTTACAAAACCTTACAATAAGGCCTAAACATGGGAAAATCCCATGGGCCGACATCCCATAAACCCATTACAAAACCCTAGAGGACCCTTTTACTGGGTCCACATAACCCTAAAAATCGGTGAGATCCACAATCTTAGCTCCGTTGGCGCGCTCCTTCTTCGACCAACGTGTCTAAGCCCAAAAGTGGGTCAAATCTGACCAAAGTTTCCCTAAAGCTTGGTCGAGGGCCAACACTTTTGAACTATCTCCATGAATGTGGTGGCAACTATACTACCTTTGAAGGGATGAGAGAGTGCACAAAAGTGTGCATACTTGGTCAGTCTATCAACAATCACCATGATGACACTTTTTCCTTCAGACTTCGGTAACCTTGTGATGAAATCCATGGAAACCTCCTCCCAACATTGACTTGGGATGGCTAATGGTTTTAAAATACCCAGGGTCTTAATTGTTTCCACCTTGTTTTGTTGGAAAAACAAACA
>SNQJ01S0097594.1:11372-38926 GCA_010110895.2 Picea sitchensis
TTTTTTCAATAATTTTGTCATGCCATTAGAGCTTATCACCTTACTGGGTTTCCCTGTGATACCTCTTAACTCAATTTCTTTTCCTTCCAATGAAAATTTCATGAAAAGTTCTTGAAAATTAAAAGCCACTGTTCCTAATGATTCTAACCATTGGATTCCTAGTATGACATCAACACCACCCATGGGTATAGAAATCATTGGACTATTCATTACATATCCCCACATAGTAAGATTGATCTTATTGCATTTTCTTGAGCAATTGATAGTTCCTCCATATGCAATCATTACTTGAAACTCTGGCGCTTGATATACAAAGCAATTGAGAGCTTTGGTTAATTTATAGTGAATGAAATTATGAGTACTACCAAAATCAATTAGGACTATTACCTTTTTCTTTTTAATATATCCTTCGATATTGAGGGTTTGAGGAGTGTTAATTCTAGCCAATGCATTACACAATATCGTGGGAGTCAAGTCTTCAGAAGAAATCGCTTCTATGTTTTCATCTTGAGATGGTTCTTGTTCTTATTCCTCTTCACAATCTATGTAGGATAATTTATTCTCACCACAATTATGTCCCTTACTGTACTTGTTGTCGCAATTAAAGCATAAACCTTTTTCTTTTCTTTCCTCCAATTGTTGAGGTGTCAACCTTGTAGTTTGAGGTGTTTTAGAAGAAGGAGCAGTATTTTCTCGATAGATGTTAGGAGTGGTTCTTCTAGTAGCCATAGCCATATTTTTACTTTCAACATTTCTTGCCACCCTAAATGCATTCTCCAATGATTTGGGTTCCCAAAGGTGAACCTCATGTTGAATGTTATCCCTTAAAGTTCCTATTAATACATCAATCAAGTACTCATATGGAATATATGTTACCTTTATATTCAATCTTTGGAAGTTCTCAATGTGCTCTATAACTAAACCCTTTTGCTTGAGATTTATCAATTGGCTAAAGAAGGTATTTCTCCTTATATCCTCATAGTGTGATATCATTTCTTCCATGAAAATTGTCCAAGTGACGAGTGATTTGTGAGAACAAAGCCATAAATACCACACAAATTGATTGAGTTCTAAATATAAAGAAGAAATTTGTACCTTTTTTGTATGTTGCACATTATGTAGATCAAAGAATTTCTCCATTTGAAGTATCCATGTGATTGGGTCCTTGTCATCAAAATTACTCATATTGATCTTAGAAACGTGGTTGGTATTCAACGCAAAGTTGGAGTTTCTCCATTCTTGTTTCATCTTCCTTGTGTCATCATCATGAATTTCATGGGATACATTTTCACTTTCAGGTGTCCTCTCTATTAGGAAATTTTTCAATACTTCCATGATCTCCATTTTTAAACCATCCATCTTAGTATCCATTATTTCCTCCAATTTAACTTCAGTTGAATCCATCATCCCTTGTAGTTCATATTTTGTTATTGTCTTCTTTTGTAAGTCATTTATGTCCCTACACATTTCTTCACCTTCATCAAGATTCCAAGTAGGAATGTATGGAGGATTATTTGGTGTCGAAGTTCCCCTTTTTGGTGGCATGTTGTCCAAGTATCACTTTTAAACCTTGATTTTGAGGTGGTTCTACTAGACAATCTTTCTTTTGTTGTATATCCAACATTTCGGCCCTTCTGGGTATGGAATTTTTTTTTTTAGTTCTCTGATATTTATTCTCTACAATGCCACAGGTATGATAAAAATAGTATGTTCCAAGTGGAATTTATGGTAACTTCCCTACAACTTGCTAAGTTTTTTCCTTTCCAGGAGATCTCATGTGTATAGCATGCCCCACACAAAATAATTGATATAAAATTATGAAAATTTTACCAGAAATACTAAAGAATGTTCACTATCCAATGCAACTGGTCTCACTCAATTTGTATACTCTAGGAATAATTTATGATTGTTTTACCCTGAAAACTTGCTTGAGACTAGTCAGATACCTTATCTTCTACAAGGTGTATCTACAATTTTAAGATGACCTAGAAGCTTAAATTTTTATCACAGATACCTTAATACTTTCTATGAATAGCCTCTAGATTTCAGGGTCTAAAATTTTACAGCAACAATTCTATAGTGAAAATTCCACAATGACTCAATTCAGGATGATTCCAGAACCCTATGTTACATAGGTTGTATCTCCGAAAGTATAAGGCCTTAGGAGCTAAAATTTTAACCCAATGTACCTTGAGTCATCTACTAAGTATGCTCCAAGGGGTTCCTTCTGAAACATCGTAGAAAATAAATTATAGCACAAATTCCATGGTGTCTCATATGTAGCAGCGAAACCCCAAGACCTTGAGCTCTGATACCATATGTTAAGAAACAAATATCAATATAGAATAGAAAAACCTCAGAATAAGCACTCAACACATTGCAAAAGAGAGAATTTCAGATAATACGCCTCTTCGAGGGGGAAACCTCCTTATACACCACATAAATGTCCAAATACAAGATGATGCCAAATGAAAATGTCTCCTTGGTATATATAGGAGACTAGGAGGTACAATTACAACTAATAGACCCAAGCTGACATAAATAAAACAAAATTAATAATGTAATATGCCCCAATTAAGGGGTAATGTGCGACTATTTAGGGCTTAACACCTGTGTACTAGTAAATCCACCTCCATTAATAATAGCACCATCACCCTCAAACCACTACCACAAAGAGATCACATGTGAAAAATATTTTGAACTAGACATTAAAATTGCTATGTAGGTAGACAAAAAAAGGGAAAATGACAAAACTGGTGGATGAGAATAGTCCTGAATAAGTGTCCCCTACATTTAGTAATCATCCATATTAACATCACCCTTACAATGCTAAAAAAAGGCCACATAAATAAATTTATGGATAAACATGGAAAATACCACAAATTCCTATTTACGTCAAACCATAGCCTTATCAAAAAATCAAAATTATGTACAGTGAAATTAATACTAACAAGCATCATTATATACCATATAGGGACATAAAAATATAGAAATAACTTACACAAGTTGAACTATAGGAAGAGAAAAATTAACCTACTATAAATAAATAACCTACCAAGAGAAAGAAGCACAACAACACCTCCAAACCATGCTATGGAAACAGGAAGAGCACTGGAGGTTAAAATCCAGGATTCTTTGAATAAAGGCTGGAGACTCTAATACCTCCTTCTTCCACAAACAAGCACAATCCCGAAGGAAAAATAATACTATGATAACAATTACCTCAAGCATAGGTCAACAAATTGATTCCTACGACGAGATAAAAGAGGAAGCCTATCATCACTTTAGCAATCTCTATTAACAATCAAGAGAGGACTCAACGCAAGGGGAAGAAAATAAGTTGCTGGAAAATATTCCCAGCTTGGTCACAAATGAAGAAAACATCTAGCTTACTCAAGAAATAACCGAGGAAGAAATTCCTAACGCCATATGGAGCCTTGATCCTGAGAAGGCACCAGGGCTTGACGGTTTTCCAATCAGATTTTTTCATCATTTATGGGATGTCATCAAGAAGGATCTGAGGAAAATTCTAAATTACACTCTACGAAAGAAAAAATTAGGAGGCTCCACAAACTCCATGTTTCTTGCGCTCATCCCCAAAGAATCTAATCCCTCAAATTTCACTCATTTCCACCCAATCTCTCTCTGCAATTCCTCCTACAAAATCATCACCAAGATTATTTCCAATCGTCTCAACCCCCTACTTGCTAAGCTAATCTCAGAAAATCAAACTGGTTTCCTCAGGGACAAACAAATAAGAGATAACATCATCTTGGTACAGGAGGCAATACATTAAAGAAAGAAAATCAAAAGCCATGGAATGGTCGTAAAGCTAGACATGGAAAGCGCATTTGATAGGGTAAAACATAACTTCCTCCTTTCAGTTCTTCAGGCTTACGGCTTCTCAGAGAACTTCATTAGCTGGATCAAATCTTGCATCAGTAATCCTTAGATCTCCCCTCTCCTCAATGGGCACCCAAAAAATTTATTCAAAGCAAGTAGAGGTCTTCGACAGGGTTGTCCTCTATCCCCCTCTCTCTACATTCTTCTAGCAGATTCCCTCAGTTGCAAACTGGAAGTGGAAAGAAGAAATGGAAAACTCCCAGGTCTTCGCATAGCAAGAGGAGTCAAGGAAATAAATCACTCCAAATTCACCGATGACACTCTTTTGCTTGGAGAAGCCATAATGCACACTGCCACTCGCTTCCAAAAGACCCTCAATTCCTTCCTCGCAGCTTCAGGAGGTAAGCTAAATCTTCTCAAATGCAGGATTTATGGATGGCACATCCCAGGACACATAAAGGAACAGATAGCAAGAATCTTCAACTTTCCCATAATCACCTCTTGGAATCACTTCAAGTATCTGGGTATGCCTATTTTCCTTAGTCGTTACAACTCTTCAGCTTGGTTCGAAATAGTTGATAAAATCACATCAAGGATTAGGAGCTAGGGAGGCCAATGACTACACCCTGCAGGGAAAACAGTCTTAATCAAATAATTTATCTCCTCTCTTTCGATCTTCCAATGCTCAGGACTCCTAGCTCCTAAAAGCATTCTAGAGAAAATTGGCAAATCCTTAAGATGTTTTTTGTGGGTAGGAGGAAAAAAAAATACACAGAAATTCCATCTAATCAACTGGAAGCAAGTCTGCCAACCTTACAACAAGGGTGGACTGGCGATCAAAGATCCAACCATTATGAACATATCTATGGGATAAAAATTAGCATGGTGACTTGTAACAAGGAATTCAGATTGGTGGAAGAAAGCTTTAGTGGGAAAGTGTTTCCAATCTCCCAGACAAAGATGTCTAGAGGGACCTTTTCCCACTACGCCAGGTTCCCCAATTTGGTGTCTTCTAAAAAACGCAACTTCTTTAATTCAATAAAAAATCTCT
The DNA here is from genome assembly GCA_010110895.2 of Picea sitchensis. NCBI lineage: Eukaryota > Viridiplantae > Streptophyta > Pinopsida > Pinales > Pinaceae > Picea > Picea sitchensis. Next base: position 16,267 of record SNQJ01S0097594.1, read on the forward strand.
TGGGCTCCAAGCAATGGAGAGACAATAAACATATGGATGGATCGAATCCTCAATCATGGACCTCTAAATTCTCTAGAGATCTTACATCCTCTTAAAAAATGGTGCTGCATGAATAATCTAACTAAACTACAAGACTTCTACCTTTGGAATAATGAAGGGGACTGGGTTAGTTGGAATCCTCCCAACCTCCCTGAGAATCTCATCCCCCTTCTTCCTATTCTCTTTAATAATCTTGCTAGTTGTGCACCCCTCAACCGCTTTATTGCAGATTTCCGAAGTTGGGGAGGAAAACCCTTTTCTATCAAAGAGGGATACTCCCATATCCTCTCGAATCTCCCTAGACTTCTTGTCTCCAAGCTCTGGAAGGAAATCATCTTTGGACCCTAGCTTCCTAAAGTCAATTCCTTCTGTTGGCTTCTCGCTCATGGTAAAATTTTAACCGCTGGAAACTTACTAAAGCGAGGCATTCAAAGGCCTTCCAAATGGCCCCTCTGTCTTGAAGCCTTCGAAACCATAACCCATCTCTTCCTGGAATGCAACTTCGCTCTTCAACTCTAGAGCCTTATCTATCTCCCCCTTCCTAACATCTCCCCCCTTCTCAATAGCTAGACCACCCTTCTTTCCCATTGGAAACAAAGATATTCTGGAAGTTTCAAAAATAAAAAGGGGTTCACCCTCCTTTGGAAACAAATCCCTAAATTCATCACTTGGGAGATATGGCTAGCTCGTAACTAGGCTATCTTTCGTGGCAAGTCTCCCTCAGCTCACAGATCCTTCTCAAAGATATGTGGTATAACTTCTGAGGTTTTCAGAAGTAAAGCAACAGATTTTGATCCCCCGGGTATCTTGGATTCAAGTGAAGAAGACTGGGTCAATTATATTCGAGGACCAATGAAGTACAAAGCAACACCCCAAGTACAAGTCTCCAGACAACCAGATTGGCAATTGTGCCTTGACAATAGCAGCTTCTCCTCCTGGCAGAGCGAGCAACAGTCTCAGCTTCTCTTCTTTGATGGTGCAACAACTGGAAACCCACGGGTGGCAAGTGCGGGGGTAGGGGGGTCATCTATGATCCCGAGGGAAATAAATTAATCAATTACTCTTGGGGGCTTGGAAAAACAACAAACAACAAAGTTAAAATCCTAGCAGCTTACATGGGACTCAAGCTTGCCCAAGATCGACACATTTAGGCTCTAATAGTCTTGGGTGATTCTGAAATTGTCATTAAAGATTTGAGAGGGATAATCAATTTGAAAAAATCCCTGCTCAAAAGCATATCAACAATCATAAATTCTCTCAAGAAAAGATTTGTGCGATTGAGTTTTTACCACATCCTCCGAAAACAAAAGCTAACAAAATGGCCAAAGAGGCCAAAAGTCTAGAACAGAGTAAACTCCTCACCAATAAAACCCACTCCAATGTTTGGCTTCCCTAATATTGTATGTCCCTTAGTCCCCCTCGCACATGTAGGAACTAGTCCCCTCTACCACGTCACTCTCCCCCCCTCCCCNCCTCTCCTTTTTTCCACGTCTGCTTCAGCCTCCCACGTTAGTTTCCTCCCCCTCACCCACACATTCGGTATAGCTCCCCTCCCCCTCCTTGTCTTTTCCTCCCCTCCTCCTGGCACACGTGAACATGTGCCACTCATTCCCTTCCCTCGTCACACACCTTCGCTCCCATACCTCACCTCAGCACATTTCACTTCCGAACACTTAAACTTATCCTCCAAATGATCGTCTGTGTACTTCTCCTCGATGCAACCCAAGCCTCGTCTCATTCTTCTTTGACTACTCACTTGATGGCACTCATGAGCCCTCTGTTTTATAATGGCCTTGGTAGGCCTTCTTCCAGCATTCATTTTCAAACCCTCTTTCCTGCTTTTCCTTCTCGTTCTTGCACTTCTGAGATCCTGGACCTCACCTCTCTTGGCCTTCCTCTGCCCTTACCCTGCACTTACCTCGATTACTTCATCATCATGCATCGAAGCACCATCAGCCGCCGAGACCCTTTCTCCTGTCCAGCCTGTGCACTAGACGAAATTCGGGGAAAATTTCAAGATTTGCAGGAAGAATGCAGGTGAAATGAGGACAGGTCGGATACTCAACACAACAAGTTGTAGCAAGAAAATCAATCAATTCAAGAAAATGTGGTCGAGATGCAACATCAAATGCAATGAATGGAATTTAGACACAATCAAGAATTATCCACCGCCATGAGAGGCATCAACTGCAACACGAGACAGATTGAAGAGCTTAATCAACAACCTAACAACCTTCAACACCCTCCACGTTCAGCTGGCACCGATGAATCCTGGATTCCTTCCACCTTCCATTCGGTGGCCAGCAACAATCATCATGTCTCAATTCCCCCCGGATTCATGGACCTGGCCTGGGACAAAGAAGTTCAAGCGCAATAGCAAGGAGATGCAACCCAAGCTGAAGAAAATAGTGCACCACAGCGAGACGAAGCTCGCCCCTCTCACTCAAAATCAAAGTTTATATGAAGTGTAAATATAAAATTTTTCTTCACAGTTTTGTAGCCATTTACACATGGAAAATATGTAGTGTCTACAACATAAAGTCACTGTTTACTTATGGTTTCGACAAGAAAGACTGTAATCATAGCATAAGTCGGATTATAGAGCCACTGGTCTCTACTTTTTGTAATGATGGCCTTTTTTGATAAATATATAAAATACCCGTTTCTGTTAAAAATATATATATATAACCCAATAAAAAGAAAAAAATCAAATTAAAAAATAAATTTTAAAAATATGAAAAAAATTTACTTGCTGAAACTTGGGAGCATGAGGAATCTAAGGTCCCTAACATGGAAGGATTTGTCTTGTGGTCAGCATGGAACAAAAATCCCACCGTAGAGGGATAGGAGGCATAGCTTGTTATATTAGAAAAAGCATTTCTCCTCACATTCAACTTCATAAGATTGACCCTCTTAATCAATACATTTGGATAGAAATTTCAGACAACAATGTTAAGAAGATGTATATAGCAATTTGGTATTTTGCACCTATTAATTCTACTTTTTATAAGAAAAATAATCTACATAAAAATTGTCCCTATAATAATTTAGAACAAGATATTTATAATTTTAAAAATGAAGGTAATATCCTCCTGCTAGGAGACTTTAATGCTAGGACTGCAACTAAACAAGCTACTCTTTTAAGTGATGACTCCAACCATAATCCTTTATGGATATATGAGGACCTTGTTTTATCTAATAGCTACAAAAGAAGAAAACTATGAATACCTAATTGATAATTTGTTTTGTACTGAGTTGGTCAAGATCTGTGACTCTCAAGACCTAATAATTTGCAATGGAGGTAATAAGTGGCCAAACTCCAACCAAATGGCTTGTATTCATGGGCTAGGTAGTAGTGTTGTAGATTATGTGATGTCGTATGTCCGTTTCTAACCAAATAACAACTTTTTGACCTTTTAAATGACCATGAGGCACGACTCTGATCCATAAACCTTTAACCCTAACTCTAAAATTTTGCATGCATAGGAGTACCATTGAAGAGAATTATGATAATCAAAGGAATTTTGGCTTTGACAAAAGTAAAGTTGACATTTTCTTAAAGGAGTTTTAATAGTAGTAAATTAAACTACTAACTTATAAGGACAACATTGAAGAACTCTATCATAATTTTACAACTACCCTTTTCCACTTCCATTAACATGTTCTCTTTCGAGGTGTCTTATAAAAATAATAATAGAACAACCAACCCTTGGTATGATAAAGAATGTAAAGTGCTAGGAAAGCCATTAGGGATGCTTCTAATGAGCCCATAAAATGTGATAATATCAAGCTACAAAGACCTAATTAAAAGAAAAAAAGATGCTATATCAATAAAATGCAAGAAAAACTTTCACAACTATACAAGTTGGATCTAAAGAAGTTCTGTAGCCAAATTCTAAAACATAATAAGTTCCCTTATGAGATTTTGGAATTCCTACCTTAAAGAGATCTTTATATAGGTTCCCTAATGCCATGGAAACTATTCCTATTTTCCTACAAAGGAAGAAGTTTTTTCTTTAGATGACATAGAGTTCAGGGTTAAGTGGCTTTCAAATGGGAAGCTAAGGACATTGAAGGCTGCAAAACAATTTTTTAAAATTGGAAGACCAATCCTTATCCCTCACATGCACAAGCTCTTAAATTGCTTGATCAAGTAGGGCTTCCATAGACCTGGACACAAAAGCCTCATTGTTCCTATTTTAAAAATGGGGTTAAAACATTCCCTCTAATTATGGGACCATTATTATTGATTAGCCGATTTTGTAAGCTTATGGAATCATTTTGGACAGAAGATTAGCATTTGGCTAGAAATTCCGCAGTAAAATAGGAATGGCCAGGCCAAGTTTAGGAGATATCATTCATTGTTGACCATCTTGTTACCTTTAGGATCATTTGTGAGGAGTTTGTAATGCATTAATCTTTTTTTGTTGTTTTGTTGACTTTAGGAAAGATTTGACATGGTTCCTAGGAAAACCTTTGGAATAGGTTGGAAATAAAAGTGCCTCTCGAATTGAAATTTTGCTACAATAAGGATGTATGAGAAACGTTATTGCTAAGTTTAAAAAACAAAAGAGTTGAGGGCTGGTCAAAAGAGACTAACTACAATATCGGAGTCAAACAAGGTTGTCCCTTGTCCCCTACCCTTTTGGCATATGGACAAATTAGAAGAATGTTTGGAAAAAGCGGGTTGTGTCATTCACACTCCTGTTGGTGTAGTCATCAATCTTCTTCTTTATGCGATGATATCGTTCTTGTGAAGAGTCCCCCATGATCTTGAAAACCAACTAGAATCCTCAAGGATTTTTTGCTCAATATGGAGTATATTTATTAATCTTGATAAGACTAAGGTCATGATTATTAGAATTCAATAAGATCCTTATGATACCTTTGTATAACAACAACAACTTGGAGGAAGTGAATTCATACAAATATCTTGGAATTGATCACCACAGCTTAATTGGAATTATAGCATTGAAAAAGGATTATTGGGGTATGGAAATCTTATTATGGGCTTGAAAACAATTGTAAATGGTATGAATTTTGGGTTGGGATAAGAATAAACTCCTCTTTTGAGACTCTTATTTACACTGTTATTCTTTATGGATGAAGTATGGGGCTGTAGTATCAATCGTGAATCCTGGAGAAATTAGAGCAAATACAAGATGTTTATAACCTATAATCTCAAAATTAAAGGAAATGCACCCTGACCCATCCTCCTCTGCAGTAGAAACTAGTCTCTCCAGATTGAGGCATGGCTATGACTAGATACCTAATGTATGAGAACAAGTTAAACAGCGTGGAAGACAGAGGCTTCCTAAAATTGCTTCCAATTCAAGTCATAACCACCATGTGACTCAAGGGATGGCATAAAGATGCCTAATCTTTGCTAAATATTGAGGAATAATGGAAGAAACCATTTTGAATAAAGACACTATTAAAAAAGCGTCAAATCAAAATTTAAAAGGAAAGAATGTGGTGTGATAAAGAGTTGAGGAAAAAGAAATTAAGGTATTATAAATGTAATCAACCCTAATCTAGAAGATCAAAATTATCTATCTGTTTTGCCAAGTGTAAGAAAAAATAAACTAAAGATAAGGAACAAATTCTCACGAGCTCCATATGGTAGGCTGGTTGGTCAATTCCTAAAATGCCATGGGATGAAGAGTGTGTCACCTTTGTGAAACTAAGAAGGTGAGATGAAAAGCACTACTTTCTCCAGATTGTCCAGCCTATACCTATAGATCTCATTTTCAAAATATTGATCACACTACCAACCTTCCTAACCCCCTCTTGCTCAACAAAAGTATGGTGATCTTGAAGCTTCTCATGTGTGATTTTCGAGGCACGGGGAAACAAAATTCAAAGAATCACAAACAATCACTTACCTCTTAGGTCCGATAGACCAATTAGGTCTTAGTGGACGTCATCATCATAAAAAGAAAAAATTAATGAACAATATTCACCAAGTGTAAATATAATTTTAACAAGAAAATTATAGTGTAAATAAATAAATAAAAAAAAAAAAAAAAAAAAAAAAAAAAAAAAAAAAAAAAAAAAAAAAAAAAAAAAATATAATTAAAAATAAATAAATAATAGAATTATCATATATTTAAATGAAAAGAAAAAGAATTAACTTCTATAAAGATTTATCAAACATATTCATTACTTCAATTTAAAAAAATAACTCTAATTAAAAGGAGGCATTGAGAGTTAAAATAAAAGCAAGAGGGTGTAAAGAGTGTGAGAGTTCTTAAAACCATAAGAAGGGTGGAAATTGAGCTTAAGATAGGCATTGTGAAGTTAAATGCATAAGAGAGTTGAAATTGATCTAAGATGAGGCATATTAAAATTAGCAAGATATAGACAAATTAATCCTAACTCTTTGATATATGAAAATTTAATTACCATAAAAATCTAACTCTTTGCTATAATGAAAATGCATTAAATATAGAATTTTTTTAAATATATTATTTTTATTTTTTAATTAAAAATTTCAACCTTTATTCATTACAGACACGAAAAACAATGAGAACTGATGAAGGATGGAATATCATGTATTTTAAGACAAATGGGTATTTAGTTCTAAAAGATTTTAAATATTTTTACTTTTGTTTAATAATATAAATATGGAGGTTTCAATGTTATATGTTTATGTTTTGGTATTTTACTATTTAAGAATTTATAATTTTGATGTTTTACATCAAATTTTAAATAATATTGTTGAAAAATTAAAAACAAATTTTTTAAGTAATATTGATGAAAAAATTAAAAACAAATGAAAAAAAAATAGAAAGACTAAATAAGTAAACTAAATATTAATGAAAAAGAATTAGAAACAAATTTTAAATAATGTTGATGAAAAAATTAAAACAAATGAAAAAAAAAAATAGAAAGATCAAATAAATTAAAAACTAACTTGTGTTTCTAGTGATCCACCACCTCCATTATTAATTTCTTACATCACTTATCAAACCACTGCCACAGATCACATGTGGAAAATGTTTTCAACTAGTTTAAATTCATGTAATGAACAAAAAAACTAAAATGATAAACAGAGATGGATGGGGAGATATTCACGAGATAAGTGTCCTCGTTTAGTAATCCACCCATATCAATGTCACTTATACAATGCCAAAGAAAGATACGTAAATAAATTTATGGATGAAGCATGAAAATGCCACAAAACTAACAGAGCATGTAAGAGAGGGATGGGAGGCATTGTTAGATAAAATTTATAATAAGTATCTAATAATCATCCCCCCATATTGATGACATGAAACAATGGGTGGAGTCGCATAGGTCCGACCTTAATTTAGATATGCATCATTATATACCATATAGGGACATAAAAATATAGAACAAGTTGAACTATAGGAAGAGAAAAATTAACCTACTATAAATACATATTAATAAATATAACCCAATAAAAAAATTCAAATTAAAAATAAATTTTAAAAATATGAATTTTTTTTTACCTACATTAAAGTATAAAAGAAAAAAATTAATAAACAATATTCACAAATTATTAAATATAATTTAATAAGATAAAAATTATGGTGAAAATAAATTAACTAGACAATATCCACAAATTAATAGATATAATTTAATAAAAAATAAAAATTAATTGAAGAATAAATAAAGCAATGAAAGCCATGAGTTGTGGTGGGCAACAAAGTATGCATCTTGCATAGCAGTTAGGGAGGGTATGTGGAAAAATGTATATTTTAGCTCCGGATTCATCAAAGGGATGATAAAGGTCTCTGCACACAGCAGGGAAATGGAAAAAAGGCCCCTGCATTACAGAGATAGCAATGGTGAGGCCAATCTTTCTATAACACTTTGGGCTAGGCGACAAGCCATGTAGATACAACCAAGGTAGGACCCACATAAACTTGATTGGCTACACTTGGTAGCTCTTGCATCACCAAGGGTGATGTCGACATGATCATCAATGAATGGCTGATGAATGGATAATTCCAACCATACCCAGAGAAGAACCAGAAAAAACATCAAAAGGAGGGGTTGTGCAAGAGGAAACACAACCTCCACAAAACCCAATGCCTAAGAAACCAAGAACAGGCCAAAACAAACCAACTCAAGAAAATGAAGGATTGAAGCAGAAAGGAACCCAGAAGGGGTAGAAATAAACTACAAAGCCTACCAACAGACAGTAGAAATGGGCTGAGGGAGTGCAGGAGACCACCCCAAAACCCATCACACAGGAACCAGAGGGAAATAAGAGACAACCACGCAGGCAGGAGGTGCACGCAAGAAATAAAAGGCACAATGACCACCACTAGAATACACAATCACGGAGGATGATGGAGAGATGATTTCTAGGATGGTCCAAGTTTGTCTTGCAGAATATTTTGATCATGCAGCGCACCACATGGATAAAATGCAGAAGGAACTGAAATAAATGGGACAACTCCTTAAGAATTCGGGGAATCCCAGATCATGAGTAGAAGTAGAGGCATAGATCCATCGAGCACACAGAACATAGAAAGGATGGAGGTAGAAGCTGACCCAGTTCTCTAGCCACAAACACATTCTATTAGAACCAAATGCAGAATACAAAATATCACAATAGATCCAAAGATATGAATACAATCACCACACAAGATATATATGAAACCATATAGAAAACACCACTTTATTATATCAAACCATTGGGGTGAGGCAACACCATACAATGGATCTATTATGGAAGAGATCATCTCCTGCTCACTTGCCTCTTAGGGGGGCATCCTCCTATTGAACTCTGACTCACAATACAATATTTCTCTTCAAGTCTCATTATATTGCTTGAGCCCATTTATATAGTGCTACTGCATCACCTAAGAACATTCTAGAGGAGAGAATCTTGTGAAGTAGAACCTTCTAAGAGTCCTCTTACATTTATTATATCTAACTACCATAGTGGGCCTTATTTAATAATATAGTGGACCTAGTCCACCTTACATTTATGTGCTCCACTATTATCACTATGGGCCTCTGGGCCCTACCCTATCTAGCTACCTTACATTTCCATCCCCCTTATGAAGCGTTGTCCTCAGCGGCTTGATGTATAACCATATCTGAGGGGTCCCATGGATAATTGTGGACTAATGATGAAGAAAATTTGAAGAACAAAGTCCCATGTAGAAAGGAAAACCACCATATTTGATAGTCCAACCACCATTATAAGCACGGGTCCCATGTCCAAGTGCTCATGTGAACTCCCGTTAGAATAATTTTGGAACCCAATAACCAACTCCAAATGATGCTCCAAAGTGACACCTGGCATTGTGGATCAAATAAGAAGATCCATCCACATAGTGGAAAAGGGTCATGCTTAGAATCTGGAAGGAATAATACCCTTGTAGAATATGCACGGTGACAGTAACTAGCTTCTGATATGGGACATTGATTTTCTCTCTGAGAAGATTAGGTAAGTCATCAAACTCAAAATATGGAAGTGGTTGTCATCCCAATGAAAACTATCCATATACCAATCATCTGTCGTCCTCAAAATCATACCAAACATATATTTCTTGATTATATTCATTTCTAAGGCCTTGCATAAGAAATCTCTCTGCATGTTATTCAATGAATCTTGAATACTATGAAAACTATCATTGAAGTTGCCTCTCAGACTGTCTGTGAGGCGGTCTGAGAGGCCATGTGCAAATACATCCAATCTATCATCCAATGTGGGAAACAATTGGGCTTTGAATGATTCAATAATTTCTTTTAATTTTTTAGAAGAAATAGCCATATGATCATCCTATGAACTCACCCAATAAGCTCACAGTAATCGTGGCTTTTCTGGAAAAAACCCTAAAAGCGGTGTTGAGTTAAAATGCTTCATAACTTTATTTCCCGAACTCTGTTTCGGCTGGTGTTGTTTTTGAAATTGGGTGAAATTGTAAGAGAGGAACTCAGATATGTAGCTTTCTTGAAAAAATTCGGCCTCCAAGCTGCTACAAAAATAAAAACAAATCGTCGTCGTCCATGAAAAAACCACCTTCTTGATTTTTAAAACCTCAATATCTTGACCTTAGACTCATGGATTTGAGCGATTTTTTCAAATTGGGTGTTTTTATAGAGGAACTCAGATATACAACCCTTTCTGCAAATTTTACACATAAATATACCAAAATTTCGATAATGTCATGACCCTCTTTTTCTGCGCTCGAAAAGAAAATGCATAAAAATAAAATATTTGCCCTGATATGCATGGGAGAGGGTCTCTGCGATGCCAATTGTTAAGGGTCCAAATGCCTGAATACCAAAATATCTGTAAGATCCAAATATATTTTAATACAGTCACCACACAAGATATAGAGCCATATAGAAAGCACCACTTTATTATATCAAGCCACATGAGGTGGGGCAACTTCATACAATGGATCCTATTGGAAGGGATCCTCTCACGTTCACTTGCCTCTTAGAGGGGCATCTTCCTATTAAGCTACCGCTCTGTGCTGTCTTCTCTATTTCATGTCTCATTATGTTAGCGAGCCCATTTATATAGTGCTACCATCACCTAGAACATTCTAGAGGAGGAATCTTCTAGAAGTAGAACCTTCTAAGAAGTCTTACATTTATTATATCTAACTACCAAGAAGTAGAACCTTCTAAGAAGTCCTCTTACATTTATTATATCTAACTACCATAGTGGGCCTTATTTAATAATATAGTGGACCTAGTCCACCTTACATTTAATGACCTCCACTATTATCACTATGGACCCTCTGGGCCCCCCTACTACCTCTCTAGCTACCTTACACATTCCACGGTCTACATAAAGCCTAACATGCTGCGAATGGATGAAATTGTGGGATAGACACCACTGAAGGATTTGGATCAGATCCAATTGGTCTTAACATGGATGCCATAGAGAGTATTGCACAAACTACAGGTTAGCGTCGACCATGAGATGCAGTCTCGAGCACATAAAAACTTAGTCGAGCAATGTTGGCCCTTGACCAAATTTTGAGGAACACTTGGTCATATTTGACCATTTTTGGGACTTCAACAGCTTGTCGAAGATGAAGCGCAAAGCGAAGTGGAGATTGCGGAAGCTAGACCCCCTTTTTGGGTCCTTTTTGGGTTTTTGGGAATATGTAATGGGAAAGGGATGTCGGCCCGTGGGTTTACCCACGCTTAGGCCCACTTTTTTAATGTATAAATAGATATCTAGACGATGTAAGTGGGAGAGAAGATTAGCCAAGGGCTTAGTGCTAGACTTGATCTATGTGATTGACTTGCAGATCTGAGTGCAAGTGTTGTAAGTGCTGAGTGCGCAGATTGTAAGGAGGCCATGTGCTAGATCTACTCAAGGAAGGAGGATCTGGCGAGGTGCGCGCAGATCTCTTGTCCTATGTGGAGTAGGATTGTGATAGCTTTGTGATGTAACCGGATTGACTGAAGCTAATAAAGAAGAAGAGTTGGTGGACATAGCCCCAGGGTGGGGGTGAACCACGTAAATACTATGTGTTGTGCTTTGTGCTTATTCTTAGATCTTTTGTATTGCTAAGTGCTTAGATGTGATTAGATAGACTTTCTTAATCCTAGTGCTAGAGATGTATATGAATGTTAAATCCAATGTCTGTGAATATGCTAAGTGCTTGGTCTACTAGATCTGATCTATCTTGTTGTTGCTAAGTTCTAAATTAACCTAGACCTAAGTGAATGTTGTGATACTCTGTTATGTCAGAAAAGTAGATCTAAGTGGGATATTGATGAATGATCTATGCTAAATGCTTGCTAAGCGTTGTAATCACATATATGTGTTCCAGCTAAGGTTGCAGACACCGGAGTCTTGCAACCACCCCTACCTCTACCTAAGGTGAGACTTCATCTACTTCGCAGGTGCTGCTGAAAGGGACGGTAGTTAGGGTTTTGTTGGTGCGTTGTTGTAGCATTGAACCCCGGGTCTGCCCCTGTGCCAAAAAATGGTTCTGTTGCCAGGACTGAAACTATGATTGTTGGAAACTAAGGGAGAAGAAGCTTTGTGCAAAGATTCATCCTAAAACTATGGAATCTTTGTGCGTGGATATGTGCCCTAGTGCGCAGTATTTTACTTGATCTGAAAAGCTCTGTGTTGAAAAGAGAAGGCCAAATCTGAAGAAAATAATCGATATCTGAACGCATTGTGCTCTAAGAAAAGTAAAAGTGGAAGTTTTTGAAGAAAAGAGGTAAGATCTGTAAGCTCAGTGCTCCGATAAAGGTAAGAATAGTTAAAAGTTCTTAGATCTGAAAGCTTTGTGCTCTGTAGAAGTAAGATAAGTGGAAATTTTTGTTTCTAGAGCATGGATCTAGGTATGTTTGATAGACTCTGTCCTAGCTTGAAAATTAGGGCTCTGATGGATGAAAGAAATTTTGATATGACTAGATCTGATAAGTATAATGATAGATATGTTATACCTATGCATAGAAAGAATGTTTGGACTAACAAATGGATGTAGGATCCTAGAAAGAATTTTTTGCGGGATAGCTACCACAATCCTAGTGCGCAGTACAGAAGAAGTTGTGGATCATTTAAGAGAAAGAGAGGATTAACCCTATGTTACAGTTGCAGAAAACCAGGCCATCTAGCTAAGGATTGCCCTTATGGGAAACCTAGTTGCCTCTATTGTAAAGACTTGGACCACGAAGTGTTGGATTACCCTAGAATGATTGCTAAGATTGAAGGCATGAATCCGAATGAAGAAAACCCTAAGGAAGATCCATAAATAGCAGAACCCCACAGAGAATCAGAAAAGATATTACTACAAATGAAAGACACCTTGAATGACTACGAACATGTTAGATTATCAGAGGTCTTTAACAAAAAAGAATGCATCGAGGTAAGAATAGGAGACTTCGACATTGACTGTGTTCTGGATGAGGAAAAATAGGTGAATGTTATGACAAAGAGAACTTGGGAAGCTATAGGAAGGCCTGCTATGATCCCTTCACTAAGCGGAATAGGGTTATTCAGAGGGAAACTGGTAAACCTATGTGGAAGGCTCACTTAGATATCTATGAATGTCAATGGAACTTCAACAGAGGAAGATTTTGAGATTATCAAATTTATTGAGGACAGCACCCCGTTTACTATGTTACTTGGAAAACCTTGGATTGAAAGAGATCAAGCCATGAAGAAGGAAGAAGAAAATGTTTTAGAACAGCAGAGACAAGAGTAAAAAGATTTCATGACCAGAAGGATCGTGTAGTTGATTGAAGAACGGTAGAACAAATCAAAGTTATTTGACACTAGAAGCCCATATGTCAAAGTTGCAAAAGCATTAGGGGACTCACAGAAGATTGGAGTATATGTATTAGATATAGACGAAGTAGTGCCCCTGAGTCTTGGGAGAGAACCTCAGCAATGCGAAGTGACTATGCCCAAGGAAAATAAGAATCAGAATGGGAAAATAACTACTGAGACAAAGCTCACGAGGAAGAAGGATAGGAAGCTAAGTAAGAAGAAGGCTAAGATTGAAAAGTTATAGCAGGTTCTAGAGGGTACCCTGTAGAAAGAAACTTGTAAAATTGGAGCTTTGTTGAGATATCAGAACAACGACATGGGTCACTTTGCCATGGCGAAGCAATATAGCCGTTGGAAGCCAATATATTCATTCGACTACCGCTCCGAGTGGATCAAAAAGCATTGATGTCTCATCACCAGACCATTAGACTACACCATAATGGATGGAACAAGAGTTAATGAAGCCCCATATCCATTACAAATGATCTACTACAGAGTTACTTACTTATTCCATCGTGCCATGCATGGAAGACACTTTTGCTAATTGCGAATTTGAGTCCGAAGACTACATGAATTGTGAACAGTGATTACACTACTCTTACTCTCTACCCTGTTACAGTAACTACATTAATTTGAGAACCTGAGATATTGATCCTGAGCGTATATGTCCGACGAATTTACCGCAACTAAAGAATATGTAAGAGAGGTACTTGCTAGCCTCAGAGCCTAAAGGGTCATGTCGGAGAGAGGATTGTCTACAGGTTTATAGACATCATCGACCAGAGGAGTGCAAGCCTCCCCATAGACTGCTTGAGCAGGAACATCCCGAGCCGGCACAGAAAGAAGAACCAAACATAAAAACGATATGGCCAGTGCGAAGTTGGTTCCATCCATCCTACCTTCTTACATACCACCTTTGAGCGGTGCGATCAACAGAGACAATGTGCCTAGAGAGTTTGAGTACACTCTAGTCACTGCATACCTACCGAAAGGGGTATGCGCAGTCTGTGTAGATCATGACAATATTACAGCATTGAAGTTTAGTGACTTCAACCTAGGGGATTGTAAAGTTTACATCATGCTTTCCCCGTACAAGTACCGAACCAGAACCAAGGGAAAGAATTCGAAGATCATCCCTCAGCAATGGATGATGAACCTCGTGTAGTCCACTTTTCTCAATGTTATGAATATACCGCGCTTTGACAGACACTAGGAGGTGAATGATTGTGTGAAGTTGTTGCTGGTGAGTTACCATAGAGGATACTTATGGTTAAACCATCGCATAACAGTTGATCCAGTGCTGATCAACCAAATCATCGAGCTTAGCATGCAGGGCCCTGATCCCCATGATTACTATCCTGGAAAGACCACATATCATGCTCTTACTTAGAAGATCAAAGAAGCTTATGGCGATGTTGAGAAAGGCATGCGAGGCTACAAGGTAGCTTCTATTGAAAGTAGTGCAGTGTGCCTCACCTGTCAACTAATCACAGGGAAGTTGGTACACAAGAATTGACCCACGCAAGTATCTGTCTTTGTAGTCAACCTCGTAGGGAAGTGTGTAGAGGGATTACAGATGAACTGGGAGAAGTACCTGGTGAATAAACTAGAGATTGACTACAGAGAAGCCCAGGATCAGGGGCATGAATTCCATTTTAGCTGGCTCTTGATACTTATAGCTTTCGTTGCATGGGAGCTACTAGAAGGTGCAACCTTCCCAGACATCAACCCCTTTGAACCACTGGCCATGAAGTTCAATACATTGTGGTACTCGAACGATATGAACAAGAAATGGCAATACAATGTTGTCTTCCATACCTACTACACCCAGTTGAATCTCGCCATCTATTCCGAGCCTCACATGACCCCGAATACTTTACATAGGTTTCAAACTTTGATGAAGTTCAGCACAGACTGCCATTTCATATATATTATAGCATGCACTGATGAGCACAAGGAACAACTTCAGTCTTATTATAAGATGATAGAAGAAGACCTGGAGGAGATCACCAAGGAATGGTTGGCGGACCTCCTTGTTTCAGCATACCCCACAGAAATTTTCGACATCAATAGCCGAGAAGTTGGACAGGATACACCTGGGCCTAGTAAGACCAAGAAAACAAAGAAGACGAAGAAGGTTGAGGAAGTCTAGAATATAGACAACCTATCTATGAGGACAGCTTCCATTACACCATATTAAGGAGGTGATAGTGAATACTTAGAATAAGTCGAACAAAGACCAGAAGACGAAGTAGAAATCATAAAGAAGAGGAAGGGTTCACCTCTGGAACCTTCCTCTCGGAAGAAATCGAAAGCACCCGTAACTAAGCTCCAGACCACGCTCACTCTAGATGACTTCAGTTTCCTCATCATAACTATGAATGAAGCTATAGAAGATATAACAGAAAAGAAAGAAGCTAAGGAAGAGACAATGTACAACCGAATTGAGATCGAGCTCCAAGGAGTGTAGCAGGCACTTCAGTCTAGCCACGCAGTCTCCACTGTGCCCTTGCCAGAAGGAACAACAGAAGAGGGAGATGAACTAGTTCAACTACGTAAGATTGCTAACACAGTCGAAGTACACCTTCAGAATGCACAGGAAGAAACAACGCAGGCCACCCAGGCCTTAAAGCAAACACAGGAGGAAATCATTGAGCACTATCGAGCTGCGCAACAAGAGAAGGACACTCTCCAAGCAAAATTTGAAGAAGACAGAGTGAAGATCCAAAAAGCGAAAGAGAAGTTTCTCACGAAGAAGCTAGGGATTGAAGAAGCAGTCAACAGAGCATTTCGCTCTGTGACTATGTTAGAGAAGAAGGAAGAAGAACCCATATAATTCCAAGTGATGAAGCTTGCTGAAGTTATTCAGCAACTTCAACAAAGATTCGTGGAATTAGAGCTTTAGACAATACCAAGTACCCTACAAGAAGTGTGTGACCAATGAGAAATGACTGCCTGAAGCATAGTAGAAAGGATTAAAGAACTCACTGAGGAATGCAAACAGTTAAGTAGAAGAAGTGCGCAGATATATGAGAACCTAACCAAGAATCCAGAATTGCATAAATTGGAGTCGCAGCTCCAAGAAGCGAAGCAGCACACAGATACATTACAAGCACAGCTAAAGGCCTTGTCACTAGTCAAACGAATGAAGAGGTTTCATGAGAAACGCATCGCCCAGAAAAAGATCCACATGATCCAAAGTAAATTGATGGAAGACTCTAAATGACTTCAACCAGTGCAAGAGAAGGCATGTCAACTGTTCACTGAAGTTGAAAGCCAAGGGGCAGAACTTGAATAGGTTTTCATCACCATAGAACAGTGCTTGGAAGGACCAGTAAATGACACAGTGATCCAGGAATTCATTGAGCAAGAGGTCGTAGCAATGCAGCAAGTCGAAGAAGATTGAGCCAAGCTCGAGGCCTTCGAGGCAGAAATGATCAGACCTGAGTGACTCGAGATGAGTCACAGGTGAGTGTTGGGGGCATGTTGGCCCTTAACCATGTTTTGAGGAACACTTGGTCATATTTGACCATTTTTGGGACTTCGACAGCCTGTCGAAGACGAAGCGCAAAGCGAAGTGAAGATTGCGGAAGATAGACCCCCTTTTTGGGTCCTTTTTGGGTTTTTGGGAATATGTAATGGGAAAGGGATGTCGGCCCATGGGTTTACCCACGCTTAGGCCCACTTTTGTAATGTATAAATAGATATCTAGGCGATGTAAGTGGGAGAGAAGATTATCCAAGGGCTTAGTGCTAGACTTGATCTATGTGATTGACTTGCAGAGCTAAGTGCAAGTGTTGTAAGTGCTGAGTGCAAAGATTGTAAGGAGGCTCTATGCTAGATCTGATCGAGGAAGGAGGATCTGGCGAGGTGCGCGCAGATCTCTTGTCCTATGTGGAGTAGGATTGTGATAGCTCTGTGCTGTAACCAGATTGACTAAAGCTAATAAAGAAGAAGAGTTGGTGGACGTAGCCCCAGGGTGGTGGTGAACAACGTAAATACTGTGTGTTGTTCTTTGTGCTTATTCTTAGATGTTTTGTATTGCTAAGTGCTTAGATGTGATTAGATAGACTTGCTTGTGCTTAATGCTAGAGATGTATATGAATGCTAAATCCAATGTGTATGAATATGCTAAGTGCTTGGTCTACCAAATTTGATTTGTCTTGTTGTTGATAAGTGCTAAAATAACCTATACCTAAGTGAATGTTGCGATACTATGTTATGTTGGGGAAGTAGATCTAAGTGGGATATTGATGAATGATCTCTGCTAAATGCTTTCTAAGTGTTGTAATCATAGATTTGTGTCCTAGATAAGGTTGAAGACACCTGATTCTTGCAACCACCCCTGCCTCTACCTCGGGTGACACTTCATCGGCTTCGCAGGTGTTGTCGAAAGGGCCGGTAGTTAGGGTTTTCTTGGTGTGTTGTTGTAGTGTTGAACCCCAGGTTTTCCCCTATTCCAACAAGCTACAACAAGCAACAAGGAAGCGAGAAGCGTTGGAAACAATTTGTGCACAGGCCAAATCTGAAACTCAAGAGGAGAAGGAATGCAGAAACGAGCTGGAACGTAGAGTGGAAGAAATTTTTGGGAAACTTTCAACCACTGCGCATGGAAATGAACTCCCAGCTGCCAAAAACATCGACCATATTGCACAGGAAATTGATCAGTATCAAAAGGAGATCGAGACTCTCCGCAGACAAATTAGACTGACAACTCCACCAGTAGTGAAGGAGCAAAGGAAGGAGGAAGCAACAATACAACTGCAGGAGCTATAAAAACAAGTCAGCACGGCAACCGACTTGTTGGACAAAGCAGCACAATTGTGGACAAGGCTAGAAGAGGATCCACAGGTCCAACACTGTGACAAGGAGGAGGAGAGGATCAATGCAATGATCCAATAACTCAAGTAGTGACATAAGAACATACCAATTCTAGAACAGGTCAATGGAACACAAGAGTTAAAAAATATACAGGCATAACTTATCACTGCGCAAACACAGAAATAGGAGCGTCAGGCTCAAATAGAACCATTGTAGGAACGGGTAGCAGAAGTACTTGAACAGGAAGAAGAAGCAAGAACAAAGACAACACATACTCAACTAGAATGCATAAGACTAATGAGCAAGGAAGTGGCAGCGCAAACAGTCGAGACCATCAGGGAGAAAACCACGCAGACACTGACACAAGCAGCAGAATTACAGGAAACGTTCTAGATGATCACCATGGAGATCAAGGAAGCACAGATAAATTAGGTGACTCAGGACGAGTCACATGTCAGTGTTGGGGGCCTATTGGTACCAGGCCGAAGTGGAAAGAAGAACGATAGTGGGAAAGAAAGCATGCAGAAAACTAAAAGTAACAACTAGCAGAAGATCAGCACACGTGAATGCAAGAAAGCATGCACAAAGGAAAGCGACAGTTGGAGGAAGAACAACACGCGCATGGGAGAAATACCTAGCATAAGAAGGGTTAGGGTTTTGGTAATATTTTTTAAATTTCTGAAGAGCCCGAAATGTATAAATATAGATATGAAAGTATCATATAGGGTTGTTGGTTGTTGATTGTTGATTGTTTTTTAGTGTTGTTGTTGTTTTGATTATGAGCGTAGATGATATGTAAAGGGTTTTTAGTTGTACGAACCAAGTTTGTAAGATATTGAGCAAAGGTGATACGAGGGAAGGTAGATCTGAGGATTAGACTGCAGGCTATGGAGCCTGGTGCGATCTAGTTCGCCTCACATAGATCTTACCCAGTTTTGTGGAGAATTGTAAGTGTGCGGCGCAAGAGATCAAGAACTATCATAATAAAAGAGCCAAGAGCCAAATATTTGTGGACGTAGCCCAAGAGGGGGTGAACCATGGTAATACTCCCATAATGTGTTGAATATTTTCATGCCTTTACTTTCTTTCAAGAGTTGATGGTTAAAGTTTGATGAATGAGTTAATACATTGTTATGAATCTGTTTATACTTTGATGGAATTATACTGTGTAATATACGTATGTGAATTCAAGGAATAAGTGGATTATGGTAACGGCTCATGGTATAGGGCCTAATCAAGAAACCCTTTATCCCCTACTCTATCCTAGACTGTAAACACCTGAGTCTTACAGTCACCCATTTAAATCTATCTCGGGTGAGACTGCGCAGTACCTTCCGGGTGTTGTGTTTCCTTCTGGTTTACCAGGAGGGCCGATAGTTTTAGAGGCTTTGTTGAAACCCCGAATGACATGAACCCTGGTTCAATAACTCAGATAACCCGAGAAGGGAATTAATAACCAACACATACCCTACCCCCTTCTAAATTTGAACTTGTGACCTCTTAAGAGGAAACACATGTTCTTAACCCTTAGGCCTACTCTTAATACGGTCCACTCTTAAGAGGAAACACATGTTCTTAACCATTAGTCCCACTCTTAATAAGTTCCACTCATTCATTTAAAATGACGATCCCACCATGAACCAACCAATATCATTCAACAACAAATTATTCCACGCAGATATGGGCATGTCCTCCATTGCTACACTTCATCTATTTCATACACTGCAGTATATGCCATGGGATTGAAATATGTCTGATGTGAGCCACATATATGCAACACTTCATCACAATTATGGCCTTCCTCCAAGTTGCTTGAAATGGGCGGATTGGAGAGACTTGCACACTCTTTGCATCTTTTGATGTGAGCCTTCTCTCTCACGGGAACAATGACGCCCAAGATGGATGTACTTAGAACCTTGGCTTCTTGGCTTTCCTTTGTCTAGTGTTTCCTCATGCTCTCAATGTGTCTCAAATATCTCCAACCTAGGCTCTGATACCATTTGTTGGGCAACGAAATACCACAAAGAAATTTATAGCATAAACAAGAAATCAAGACAATCACAACAATTACATATGAGACACAGATTTTAAGTGGTAAACGTTTTATAGAAAAACATCCACGAAGCAATGGAAATGGACTTATTATTATTTGAAAATAGGAAATTACAACCATCAAAGCAGGCTTACAATTCATGACCCTCTCATCTTCCTCTATAGGCAACAAATTTATCCACATCCTTTACAGTTACAAGAAACTATTGTAATAATTGATGTTTCTAAATTAACTAATCTGCTAGATTTGTAGGATTTGTATCCTCAAAAATGGGATAATTGGTTGTCATATTCAACAAGGCATTGTTAAGCAATCATTTATTACTTTCAATTGTTCATTCATGAATGTAAATGTATTGTAATTGATGAGCGCATTCTCAGAGATGATTTTGGGCCTAAGCTTCTTGGTATTAAGGGTATTAAGGACCTGGTAATTCCATAGTAGTTTTCCATGAAAGATGAATAATTCAAGCTAGATGGTAGCGTGATTAGAGAATATAAATTCTATTCACAACAACAAAATCTTGTATCTACATCAATCCATGACTTACAATGTCACCAATTGAAAAGAAAAAGAAGGTAACCTCAATTTTTATTTTTTCATTTACAAGTTATTAATGTGGCATGGACTAAGGTTATTCCATTTTTGTATCTTGGTTAGGTGGAACCCCTAAGGTTATTCCATTTTCATATCTTGTTTGCATGTCCAATTTGATGAGAAAGAAATTCAGGTGCGCTCAATTTCTCTCCTTCGGGCCCGTGTTCTAGGCATGAGGAGGAGGAGGAGGTGGAGGTGAAAAATGAGGTGTTGGAACTGGAAAAGGAGGAGGTGGAGGTGGTAAAGGGGGAGAAGGTGGAACTAGAAAATGAGGAGGTGGAAGTGGTAAAGGGGGAGGATAAGGAAAAGAAAAAGGATATGGAGGAGGAAGTGTTGAGCAGCGAAAGCATAAATAACAAGTATTTTTAATTGCAAATATTGAACAAGATGAGAACAATGCAATCATACAAATTAACAAAATGATTTTATGTGGTAAAACCTTATATAGGGAAACATCCACGGGACAATGATATTCGGTTTATTTATTGTTCAAGGGAGATATTACATTATCCAAACTAGGATTTTCACTCACACTCAACCTCACAAGCCTCTGTGGGTGTACATGGATTTATAGAATCTCTTCACATTTTATAAAACTGACTACATTAATGTAGATCCAAAATTTGGGTGTTTTGTTTCAACAACAAGCTGATTTAAAGGAGACACTAAATCTGCTACAATCCACAATTATTTTGTAAAATTATTGGCATGTCTCAACAATATCCACCTTGACAACAATTTACCTGAATATTATGTCCATTTTATTCATAACATGTGTTGCAAGCCAAGAGAAGCCATGCACCACTACAGTTTCTCTAATAACACTGGTTTCCTGAACACATCTGTATGATTTTCTTGAGTTTTGATTTTCTCAAGGATCACTCCACCTCCAACATGTCTTCCAAAATGATGCTTTGAGACATATCCTGAGGTAAATCTCCTTGTATCCAACATACCTGGAAAATCTGAATTACAATTACCATAGAATAAACCACTTAAACCATTATAGGTGACACTTGTGCCTCTAAAACTCTGAAGCACCCATTTCACTATTTCACCTAAATTTTCCATCTGTCTGACAACATCAAGTGAAAGTGAAATATCTGGTCTTAACCATTTCATCACATACAAAAGACCTCCCACTGTAATGACACATGGTATACGAGACACAACATTTTCTTCTTTATAAACAATACCTAAACTTGAAGAAAACTTATAATGGAAAGCAACATGGATATTAACAGGTTTCACAATATTCATACTGAACTTCATCAATATCGATTTCTGTTGTGATAACCACAAGTTACCATGTATATCGTCTTTTTGTACATATCTGCTCAAAATTTGTTTTGTTGCTCCTTGATCCTTCATCTGAAATGTCATGTCCAACTGAGCCTTTATCTCACTAATCTCAACCATGCTTCGGAACAAAATGAGCATATCATCAAAAAATAACAACATTATAGTGAATGTACTATTAACAATATAGTCATACTTACCCCTGGAAAAAATTTGGCTCGTCGTGAAGGATTCAAGCCTCTTGTATAGTTTCTTGGGTACCTTTAGGCCATACAATGAATCCTCAAGCTTGCAAACAAATCTTCCTTTATGATTTTGAACAAACCCTTCTGGTTGTTCTATAAACACTATATCTCTATTAATGACTATTTTGTGCGAAGTAGGATCCCACACTCTACATCCATTTTCTCAATCATCATAACTAGAAGAGACATAAAATAAGCAGAAATTCAGGAACAAAGATTCTAAGTATGGAAGCAACTTACAGTTTTGCAACCCTTTCCCTCTCATATGAACTTGTTTCTTCTGCCATAGACAAGAAGATACATTTGTCACCTCAAATGCCACTTCAATACTACCTTCCAACTTATAAATATTATCAATCTTTATTTCTT
>SNQJ01S0097594.1:42746-53470 GCA_010110895.2 Picea sitchensis
ATTGAAAGGTTTCTCATGGAAAAGGTTAAGCAAGATTGAATGAAGAATTAGTGAAAGAATTGTGTGAAGAACCCTGCTTGGACAGAAGCTTGAAGACTCTATTTGGTCTATCAAGAGGTATTGGATCTTCTTCATGCAAGAGAAGAGCAAGTGTGTGTGTTGGAACCAGGGGTCACTGAAAGGAAGCTTGCAACATCAAGGTGATCAGGTTGTATCTTCTACTTTCATTTAATATGATAAAGCGGCATGTCCCTTTCCCATAAAGTCACTCTTACTTTATTGTGTAATTCCTTGATCATATGCATAGGTTGACATTGAATATATTTTACTATCTTCACTTTGGTTGGTTTGTGTTGTCTTGGACCTGACTTCATAAGAGCACCGGAGCAAAGCGGGAACAATAGAGACCTAAGGAAGTGATATGAAGGTGTGTCACTCATTTCTCCTTATTAGTAGATTCAATGATCACAACTTAGGGAAAGATTCATGTCATGTTCTGTTTTGTTCTATATCCAGGTGGATCTATGGAGATCTGTTAGTGTCCACACCTACGGATTTGTCCGATAATAAAATTGGTGACTCCACTGGGGATACAACCCATTTTTGGTGGTTTTTTCTTGTCCATTTTCTCTTAACCTACCATTTTTCATTCCCATCAATCTCTGAGTCTTGAGGAGACCCTTATAGACTCCTTGGATCCATAAGTTCCTTCAAAAGTTTTGTTCTTTTTCCAAAATTTTCTTGATTTCAGGCCTTCTCGCACTGCACCCTTCTATAGCCTGCGAGAACCACTAGAGTTCGCACCCTATGGTTTAGTTCAATGTGAACTCCTCACATTCTACCTGTGTCTAGCCTGTGAGAATCCTTGATTCTCGCACTGTACCCCACTGCCAGCCTGCGAACCCACTTGCAAATTTTTTGGATTAAGGCTTTTGTGTCCTCAGATGCCCAGATTTGTTTGTGTGTCTAGGAAGAACTTTTATGGCCAGTGATTAAATGTTTCTTGACTTCAAATCTCGTGAATGATTAGCTTTCAGAAATCGAAATCTCTTCTTGTTCATTGTTTTCTCAAGTTTTACCTCTTAACCTTTTCGCAACAAGGATATAATCTCTAGGTTTGAAATTCGAGTGCTTGTTGGGTTGAGAACCTTTGATTGGTTTAAAAGTTGAGATCAATTGTTCTTTTCAATTGCTTATTACTTGGAAAATTGTTACCCATGTGCATTTTAAGAGACCGGTCTTGTCAGTTTGTTATTTTTGTCTTCATTGAAAGATTGGTTTGGGTGTTTGTTGGGTATTTCTTTTCCGTTGGTTGCTTGTTTTTTTTAGTTCCACCCCTGTTGTTTGGTTTCTAATAAAAATCAAAGACATTTTCTCTTTTTTAAGTAACTTTTTTATTCGAAAATATTGGCATTCAAGTATTGAAAGAGAACGAATAGAAAATTTGCATTGTTCATGATTGTTTGATATTACATTTTAGAGAAGATCATACATCGTAGTTCGTATTGTTCCAGAAAACTCCTCTTTCCCTCCTGTAAATAGGATTCATCGAACAAAAATTTGTATCATTCATTCCTATTTATGCATTGTTGGGTTCGAGTCTCACACAACATCGGTTTCATTTTCGTCTCCTTTGAGTAACAACAGCCTTTAATAAAATTGCGCAATTTTAAAATTTAACTAGTAACTTTTCCTAGGGCTCTTTTACACCAACATTAGCTAGGCTAGAGATTTGGAATAGGAAATGAGACACACTCTCCAAAGCAAAAAACACACAATAGAATCTTGTGATAAGGAGTTTCAAATTCCATTTTCATCATTTTGTCCTGGGAAGCCCTTCCCACACAAGGGTCAAACCTGAGGTCGCATCGTGATTGACAGAGTTACTCACCCTGCTTTGTTGATATCGGTTTAGAGATTGCACGTATTACGGGGGTCACTTGAAGGTATACCCACAATGATGAGTGGAAGCCTCTCAATATGATTTCGAGCTAGATACCCTGCCCTTGTGTGTGGATCAGACTGTCGAATGTTCCCCCGGGCATTATTGTTGTTGGTGGTAACCTTAGTAGCCTATCTTCTTAGGGTCTTACACAAAGTGACTATGAAGGGGCAAGTCTTCATGGTACCTGGAATCGACATTGGCCAAACTCACTCGGGCTCCTTGGAGGGTATACCCACGATTATGTGTGGGAGCTTGCACCAGGGTGTAAGTCCGTTAAGCAGGTCGTCAACGTGACTTTTCCACCCTAGCCCAGCCCCTTCTTGTCTTATCGTTGTGATGTTGGATTTCATCACCAACTATTGACTTAGGAATTATAAGGTCTTGTTTTCTTGGTTTTTCTTCCTCGATTTTACTAGCGCATGTTGTTTGTTTACCCAAGTTGTCCATAGAATTTCCTTCGTAAGTTTCTAACTCAATCACAATTGACCCTCCACGTCGTTCAAGTAGAATGCAAGGCTTACCCGAAAAAAATCTGGAAGGTTCTCAACCCTTGCCTACCAACTCACCAGAGGGCTCTCCTCAATAGAGTGAAGTCCAAGACGTTGCCACTCCACAAGTG
The DNA here is from genome assembly GCA_010110895.2 of Picea sitchensis. Lineage (NCBI taxonomy): Eukaryota > Viridiplantae > Streptophyta > Pinopsida > Pinales > Pinaceae > Picea > Picea sitchensis. Next base: position 45,311 of record SNQJ01S0097594.1, read on the forward strand.
GAAAGAAATAACTCTCTAGAATGCTTTCGAATTACCAATTCTCGAGAGGACTTTCGACTTCATCCCGACTCTGAGAGATGTATTGTGTGAGTGAATTCTTCCAGAGACTTAGTTGTTCATTCTTCTGGATCACCAACTGGACCTTTCATAGGACTTGAGGGTCAAGATCCTTTTTGGACTACTGGAATTTTTAGATGGGATCTCTTTGGCTCAGGAGCAGGCATTGATATCACTATCACACTTGAGCTACCTGAAACATCTGATCCAGACACAGTACCTTTTACTACTGCTTATTATTTTTCTGGTAAAGAAGCTCTGCCAACTAGCCACATATTGATTATCCCTCTACAAATGGTCCATTACACAATGGTCCCAGATACTATGAGTCCTCACACCAGGATCACAGTGGCTAGCCAAGCCCCCATTGGCACACCACTTTTTCCCAGATTCACCCCAACACTTCTGCCCAGATATCATGTGTTGAATGCTTCTATTCTCGCTCCTACACAAATCACGTCCAGGACTCCTGGGGGTTTCACTCCTTCTAGGCACCATCTTCCTGGTTTCATTCCGACACTTCCTCCACCCCCTTTCAAAGGACCTCTTCCATCCTCTATCGAAGGCACTGATCCTAGTGGCACCATCTCGTCTTTCACACCTAGTTACCAGATTCCTATTGGTGGACAATTTCACCAAGGAGGCCAAACTCAACTCCCCCTTGCAGGACAAATCCCAATTGGGACACAACCCCAGATTGGAGGGAAACCCCCACTGACCCTACCCTATGGACAAAACATATCTCCATCCTTGGCCCAGTATTGGAATCATCTTATACAACATAATCCTCAATCGACTTGGGGGAAACAACCTCAAGATAACTCCATCATACCCCCTAGTACAGGCCAACCATATCCAGGCACATCTAATCCTATTTGGGGCTCGAACACTCAACCCCACACCCCGGTTCAAGGGTAAAACCCTATGAATTACTTACCTCCACACCAACAACTGAATCTGCCCGGGTCTTCACATTATATGCAGACTTCTTATGGTCCCACTGGTTTACCGACGGGACTCCCTCCCCAAAGTCACCAGTACCCACATGTGAATAGACAGTTACCTTTCTTAGCCACCCTAGACCTCTCGGATCTATCAAGGATTTTAAATGATCCGATCTGTCACTCTCCTCAATGGCCCACCATACCGGCCAAATTACCATCCAACATCCCTAAATTCGATGGTAAATTGGGAGAGGACCCGAACAATCATGTAATGACTTTTCACCTTTGGTGCTCATCCAACTCCTTGATGGATGACTCTATTCGTTTACTCCTTTTTTAGCGAACCCTCACATGTTCTGTCGCCAAGTGGTATATAGAATTACCACGAGGCTTCTTCACCGACTTCAACACCTTCACTAAAGCTTTCCTCACCCACTACCAGTTACCGATCCGCTATGAAACGGGAACCAAGATTTTGAGTTCCTTCAAACAAACCAAAGTCACTCATATCTCTGATCACATTCATGAGTGGTGGCGGAGACGACATCTCGTCAAACTCGAACTTCCTGATCACTTGCTGGCAGAGGGTTTCAAGAAATCATTCGTGAATGACATCGCTCGTGACATCACCATGGGTGGAATTGTCACAGAAGGACAGGCAATTATTCGTGCTCAATACCTTGACCTCGTTTACTCACAAACAGGTACTCTTTATGACTTACTCCCTAACGTGCCTCGTCCTTCTACTTCTACTACTTCAACTACTCATGTTTCTTCTCATGCAGCTAACGGTGTGATTGGCACGTTCCATGCCCAACCTCATTCCGTCCAAACCTCTAGTAACAACCCCAAACCCATTTCTTCTAATGTTCAAAATGCTCCATCTCCTACCCCTACCACCGACAAGACTTCTGAGGTAAACTCTGTTCAATCTACCCCCACCGGTAAAAATAAATCCAAAAGAGGAAAGGGTAAGAACAAGGGGGATAAAAATAATCCACATATTGATAAAACCAAAACACCACCTATTGACGATAGGGATAAGCGCAAACCCCGATACCCTTGTCTTATTTGTGGTGATGATCACTACACTAAGGATTGTCCATGACGAGCTGAGGTTACTAAGTTCCTTCAAGGGACCACGAAACCCCCCACTCCGGCCGTATTGTCACAACCCTTCCCCTCTCAACAACAGGCACAATTGGTCATTCATGACCAACCTTCCCCCTCCAATACATCCTATGTCTTAATGTGTACAGGAGATTCAAAGAATAATGACATCACACTTACCACTTGAGCCAAATATTATTCTTCCTCCAAAGATAAGGTTGATGCAATACCTCCTTCGTTGGTCCAACCACCTCCCACAACTCCACCTACCAACGGTGCTCTTCATCTCGAACGACCGAGCCTAGATACAGTTCTTCGCCCTCCTCCAAAGGGTGTTGTTCGAAAATTAGCTTTCAATCCTCATGCACATGCCGCCCAGAACTACAGTATTGTTGAAGATCTGACCCAAGCACCGTCCACGATGTCAACCCTCAAAGTTCTTCAAAGTTGTCCTATAAAACGGAAGGCACTGTTGAAATATATTGGTGGAATCAACCCTACGGATATGAATTTAATAATTTTTTACTTGGACAATCACATTCCAAGGTTACCCCCTCAACTCACCTTCCAAATACAAGTTATTGTCTCCGACAAAAGCATTTGTAGAATGGTTATTGATGAGGGTGCCTTGACGTGTGTCATGTATGTTACCATGCTTCGACGAATGATAGGGATTCACAAAATGAGTTGGCACAGGATGTTGTTTTCAGCATTGTGGTCTTACCGGACATCCGTTAAGTCTACTACTGGTTTTACACCATTCCAGTTAGTCTATGGTCTAGAAGCCATCCTGCCAATTGAATGTGAGATACCCTCCCTAAAACTAGCCATCGAACTTCTCCCAAACACTTTTGCTGAAGAAGAACGTCTGTTGTATATCATGCGATTAGGTGAAACCCATCACGACGCCACCCTAGTCATAGAAGCCCAAAATAAACGTGTCAAATCCCAATATGAAAAACATGTCAAGCCTCGCATTGTCTCCGAAGGTGATCTGGTTCTCCTTTATGAAAAAGATCAGGATATGCTAGGAGAAGGAAAATTTGAAGCTATGTGGCAAGGTCCTTATATCATTAGATGAGTTTTGGAGAAAGGATCTTACAAGTTAGTGGACTATGATGGTATCCCTTTGAGTGAACCCAGAAATGGGTTGTACTTAAAGAAGTACTATGCCTAAGATCACTCGTGCATGAGTGCTTGTATTTTATTGTATCATACTTTTTGTGTGTTACTGTAGTATGCTTTTTCGTTATTTGGTCTCTGCCTTCGACCACTTATGTTACGTTGTTCTTGTTTTCCAGATGTCGGAGTCTTCGCTACCCCACATTGGCTTCACCGATGGCGCTAGCCGTAGTACTCAGAACCTTGCTTCTACTGCATGGGAAATTTACGCCCCTACAAACGAACTTATCAGTCTACGAGGTTTGTGCCTCGGTCGTGCGACCAATAATATTGCAGAATATAGCGTCATCATCAAATTGTTGATTGATGTTATTTCTCTTGGTATCCTCCACCTGGTTGTACGACTCGATTCACAGCTAGTAGTACTACAACTAAGTAATGTCTATGTTATTCGAAGTCCTACTTTATTACGGGTATATTTACGAATTCACCTCTTGGAATTTCATTTTGATTATATTGAATATCAACACATTCCTAGATGTCTAAATACATTGACTAATGCATTAGCTAACTATGTATTAGACATACATTTGGGCCATTTATAAACCAATCACACATCACATGTATCACGCAACACAAAATAAGCCGGTAGAAGCCGTATATATGTATATAACGATCAAAAGTTTTTACAAAACGTTTCTATCCAAGGACCAAAATCTCAAAATACGAAGCCCATAGCTTCTACAAAATAGTGTCACGGATGACGCTCACGATAACACACAACTTCTCGGGCCACCCTACGAAGTAGTCGACTGATAGACTCAAAGACGCCCACAGTATGGTGTTGCTAACGTCTAGGGATCTCTTCGATACCAATATCCGAGATGTCCACGGTCAAACCCTCTAAGTTCTACTCCACTGCCTCGTAGTCTTCGACATCCCATCTCACCACTGGAGCCACCTCTCCTTGTCATTGAATAGGAGACATTCCTGAAGGTCGATATGGTCCCACATCTGAGTCATCAAAAAGAGATTTTTTGATTAGTTCTTGGACAAACATAAAAACATTTCATATGATAAAAATTGCAAAAACATTTAAAAAGAACAAAATGTGTACTTCTTACCTAGGTCACCCCACTAAGCATCCTCAGGCGGGGCCAAATCTGGATCCCCTCAAAAATCCAAACCAGCGTATGCGTAGTCGTCAATCATCAGCATCTGGGGCCTTAACTAGTCAAAAAATGAATCATTGTAATTGATTATAGGACTAGCTATGTGACGAGCCATGAGGTTGCACCACCTCAGCATCCTGGGATCCTCTGGGGTCGGTAAACCCCAATCGACCTGTAATCGTAGCAGTGGAACCCTCTCGAGGAAGAATGACACCAAAAGTGATCCGTACCCAAACTGCTTCAAGTCACCCTTTCAGCACTTCGTCAATTGTCTTTTCATACTGCGGAGAACTACATCAGACCAGTTGAAGACCTGAGGCTCTATACACTCTATGGCATATTGGAAGTAGCTCTGCAGAGCCATGTGTGTAGCCGCACTCTCAGCCATACGTGTAATAGTGAACAAGATGGTTCATAGGTTCAAATCCTGGACCCCCCAAATAGCAACCTTACCCTTGCTCCTTTCTGCCTCAGGAACACAATACCAGTGACAATACTCACTCATGGGGAGTCTGTCACCCCTGCCTCCGGTCAAAGTAGCATGGTATCCACACCATGATAACCCCATTAGAAAATAGATATCCTCAATATTTAGGGTCAGCGTTGTTGAATAACTGAGAGGGGGGGGTGAATCAGTTGTTACCGTGCTTAAACAATTATGTTTATTTTAAACTCTTTACAGAGCACTCAATGACAATCACAAAATTGTAGGGAAGTAAGCAATAGAACATTCAACATCATTCACACGTATGAGATACACAGAGACAGAAATTTCTTGAGGAAACCCATAAAGGGCAAAAACCTTTTCTTCTTTATATCATAAGTAATCTTTACATTATGTACATTATCATACATATGAGCTTCAACTCATTGTGAGGCTAAAACCTCTATTTTTCAAGATGAAACTTGTTGAGAGCACCAACTCTCTGTTTTCTCTAGCACCTACTAGAAGGAAGCACCAACTCCCTGGTTTCTCTAGCACCCACTAGAAGGAAGCACCAACTCCCTGGTTTCTCTAGCACTCACTAGAAGGAAGCACCAACTCCCTAAGTTTTCTAGCACCAACAGGATGAAAGCACCAACTTCCAGTCACACAGGCACCAACCTATATAACAGAGAACAACAGTTCTCCCTTGCACCACCCTGCCACCCTGGTTTCTCTGGCTGCAACTAGATGGAAGCTACAACTTCTTGTGTTCAAGCACCCACTTGAACCTCTGATGACAATAGTCCTCCCTAGCACCTGCCTACCACCCTGAAATATAAATATTTTCTGCTGAAACTTATTACAGTGATTCAATAGTTTTCATTGGCTTACCAGGCTTATCATTGTTCTGCTATGTTGCTCTTCTCATTTGTATCAGTGTCTCTCTACCTTCATGTTCTTGTGTTTTCTGATCTTCTTCTTTTCTCTACAAGTGCACCTCAGCCTTCTTTTATTGTCTCAGCTATGCATCTTTGTTCATTTCTTCTACTGCGCTTTATGCTCTGCGTGCCATCTCCCTCCTGTGCACCATTCCTCTTCTGTGCATTTCAGCTGCAGCACTCTGCCCCTTTCTACATGGCTCAATCACTCTCAACCAACCCACATCTCTTCTTTGTTCTCCATTCTTATAGTCTCTGTGCACCTTGTGCATGCTATCTATGCAATCCTTCTGCATGCTCTCCCCATGTCGAGTGCTCTGCCTGATCATCATTACAACTCTTCAGCTTCTCAGGTGGTTAAACCCATGCATCCATCATCACTGGGTGTTATGCTGAGATTCCTTAGCCTCTCCAGCAGTCAAGACTCTTCGTCTTCTCTATCAAAGTCAAGCTCATTCCCTCTATTGCAGTTCCAGGCTCCAACAGTCTTACATCTGTCAATAGCCTCTAAGAACAGTCTTCATGCCACTGGAAGATGCCTCAAGACTCTTCATCTTCTCTGGCGATCACCCTGAAGTCTCTTCGAGTCCTCTGACAGAGTCCATTAGTCTTTTCTAGCAGTTACACTGTGAACCTCCAAGAAAATGCATCAGCAACTGAATCGTAACTGATTGATTAACTGTGAAGAGCAACAGTTACCCTTCGATCAGATTTCCAAGTATCCAACACTGTTGGATTACAAGCACAGGGTCTCGCATTTATTTCTCCATTTCGCATTACGGCATTTCGGCATTCCTGTGGAGAAGTGTTTCGACACTCCAACTCTCGGTATCCGAAACCTACACCAAAAGGTGTTTTTCCCATTTCCGCATTTCGGCATTTTGGCATTCCTTGTGGTGAAGTGTTTCAACACTCCAACTCCCAATATCCAAAATCTACACCAAAAGGTGTTTTTCGCATTTCCGCATTTCCGCATTTTCGCATTCCTTGTGGTGAAGTGTTTCGACACTCCAACTCCCGGTATCCGAAACCTGCACCGAAAGGTGTTTTTCACATTTCCGCATTTCACGTTTCGGGGATTCTGTGAAGAGTCGTCTTGACTCTCCATGTCCCAAACTCCAAAATGGATCTTGTCTCTTCGAGCTCTTCTCTACATCTCTTCAACGATGTGACCATCGGCCGTGACCAAGCGCTTATCCATAAAGCGCTTTCATAATTTCGCATTTCGGCATTCCTATGATGAAGGGTCTCGACACTCCAATTTGTGATCACCGAAATGGAGCTTGGTTGCACTAACTGCTTCCTCCATCTTCCACAGATGTGACCACTGGCTGTGACCACAGCCTTATTTAAAACTGCATTTCACAATTTCATGTTTTGTGAATTTGTTGCGAGTCACTCTGACTCTTCCAACCCTTGATCACCTAAACTCCGAAATGGAGTCAGATCAAAGATCTTATCGTGATTTCGAAACTTCACAGGCCTTCGTCATGTCTGTTTCGGGATTTCGGGGTTTTTCATTTCGCAACNGAAGAGTCTCGACTCTTGACTCCTCCAACTCCCGTTATCTGAAACTCCAAAATGGAGTCTTTGTTGATGTGCCTGTTTCGAAATTTCGGCGTTTCACATTTTGCAACTTTGGGACTCCTGTGATGAAGAGTCTCGACTCTTGACTCCTCCAACTCCTGGTATCTGAAACTCTGAAATGGAGTTTACACTTCTGATCTTTCCATGCCATCATCGCTATTGTTCTTCCTTGCCTGCCTGTGTTCCATTGTTGTCTCCCAACTGTAAACCTGCGAATGTCGCTACTATTCTTTCCTGTAACCATACCTTCATCGTTGTTTTTCTTGCCATCAATAACTATAAGCATGCTATCGTTGTTGGTGTTCTTGCCAAAATACTTCTGGTGCCCACCTAGCACATTCTTCCTGTACCCAAGCCATCATCATTGTTGTACTTTCCATCAATGACAAGCATACGCTGCCTGTAACACATGCCAACAACCTCCCCCTTTTGCATTGATGGCCCTGACTTGTTATTTTCTCCCCCTTTGACATCAATGTCAAAGAAAACACACTCCCCCTGAGTTGTTGTAGTATTTTTCAGAGGTATCAGATATTCAATCAATACAGACTCCCCCTAACAGGATGGACTCTCTTAGGTGTGAGACGGGATGACACCCAGCTTCTGTCGGAGATATTCAAATGGTGTCTTGGCTAGGGGTTTAGTAAATCTATCTACAATTTTTTCTGTGGTTGGAATGTAATGGACTTGAACAATCTGATTGGGGACTTGCTCTCTCAGAAAATGGTATTTTGTGGGAATATGCTTGGTCTTGGATTGGAATACAGGATTCTTGGACACACTGATGACACTAGTGTTATCAC